>CAUYQV010141136.1:0-16452 GCA_963574575.1 Galagoides demidoff
AAAAAAATGGCCGGGCGTTGTGGCGGGCGCCTGTGGTCCCAGCTACTTGGGAGGCGGAGGCAGGAGACTCGCTTGAGCCCAGGAGTTGGAGGTTTCTATGAGCTGTGATGCCATGGCACTGTACCCAGGGGGATAGCTTGAGGCTCCATCTCAAAAAAAAAAAAAAAGAAAGAAATTTTGTAAAACTGTGTGTAAGTCAAAAATATGTTTTATTTTCAAATATGAGTTCCATCTTGGAACCAATGCAGTGCAGACAGCTTGAAATATCAGTGAAGTGTTTGGGTAGGATGTGGCTAATGAGTACACAGTACATCAACAGTTTGAGAAGTTCTGTTCTGGAAAATTTAATCTGGAAAATGAGCCACATCAGTGACCTGAGACCAAGGTAGATAATGATGAGTTGAAAGCTGTAATTGCAGGGGTGTCCAACCTGTGGCCCATGGGCTGCATGCAGATTATTTGAGGACTGTTTTGCTTATTTGTGGTGTCAGATATCATGAAAAGTATACACGGACCTTTTTTTTCTCATCAGCTTTTGTTACAGTTTCTGTATTTAACGTGCAGCCCATCATGACTCTTAGTCTTCCAATGTGTGGCAGAAAAGGAAAAAGGATGGACACCTCTGCACATGGAAATGAATCTATCTCAACCTGCACATGAATTAGCAGCAAGATTTGATGTTGCTATTCCCATAATCTTGGACCATTTGAAACAAATTGGCAAGGTAAATAAGCTGGATAAATAATGTTCTACATGAATTAAATAAGCATCAGAAGAAAATCGTCTCTAAGCCTGCCTTTCTTTGCAGTCATGACACAAAGGCGAACCATTTTTACACTATATTGCTACATGTGAGGAAAAATGGATTATTTATAACAATTGCAAGCATTCAGCACAATGGTTGGATAAAGATAAAGTGCTGAAACACAGTCCAAAACTGAATATCCATCAAATAAAAGCTGGTGGTGTCTGTTTGGTGATCCAGCACTGGTATTATCCACTACAGTTTCGTGAAACCTGGTCCATCAATTACAGTGGATATCTACTGAAATAAAAATTGCATGAAATGATGAGAATGCTTTTGATTAAGCAGCTGAGATTGGTCAATAGAGACATGCCAATCCTCTTGCAAGACTAGAATCAATCACATGTAGCACAATGAAGCTCAAACTACAGAAGGGAGACTTGGAAACTCTGTCATCCACTGTATTTTCCAGACCTTGCACCAGCTGATGATCACTTCTTCCAGGTTTTGGACCACTTCTTGCAAGGAAATATTTGATTCTCAACAAGTTGTAGACAATGCCTGTCACAATTGCATTGCCACTCACTTTCCAGGCTGCTTCACTGCTGGCATAAACAAGCCACCATTAAGATGGCAATACTGTGTCAAGAGTTTAGGCACATACTTTGATTAATTATACTACTTCTCGTTTAAGATATGATAAACTAAAAAAAGAACAAATAACCTCATTTCTTTGTGGGCAAGAGACTTGAACAGAAGCTTCTCTGAAGAAGACAGGCACATGGCCTACAGACACGAAAAATGCTCATCATCTCGGGCAGTTCCTGTGGCTCATTAAGTAGGGTGCCAGCCCCATATACCGAGGGTGGTGGGTTCAAGCCTGGCCCCAGCCAAACTGCAACAAAAAATAGCCAGGTGTTGTGGCGGGTGCCAGTAGTCCCAGCTACTTGGGAGGCTGAGGCAAGAGAATTGCCTAAGCCCGGGAGTTGGAGGTTGCTGTGAGCTGTGTGACGTCACAGCACTCTACTGAGGGTGACAAAGTGAGACTGTCTCTAAAAAAAAAAAAAAAGTTCATCATCTCTAATCATCAGAGATATGCAAATCAAAACCACTTTCATATATCATCTAACTCCAGTAAGATTAGTCCACATCACAAAATCCCAAAAACTACAGATGTTGGCACGGTTGTGGAGAGAAGGGAGCATTTCTGCACTGCTGGTGGAAATGCAATCTAATATGGCCTTTTTGGAAAGAAGTTTAGAGAATACTCAAGGAAATAAATATAGACCTGCCATTTGATCCTGCAGTTCCTAACTAGGTATATACCTTGACAATCAAAAATCATTTTACCACAAAGACATTTGCACCAGAATGTTTATTGCAGCTCAATTCATAATTGCCAAGTCATGGAAGTAGCCCAAGTGCCCATCAACCCATGAATGGATGAACAAATTGTGGTATATGTATACCACAGAATACTAGACAGCCATTAAAAAAGATGGAGACTTTACATCTTTTATGTTTACCTGGATGGAGCTGGAACATATTCTTCTTACTAAAGCATTTCAAGAATGGAAGGAAAAGTGTCCAGTGTACTCAATACTATTATTAAATGAATATATAATCACCTGTACTTTCATACAAATGATAAAACACAACTATAGTCCAGAAAGAAGAAGGGAACGGGAAGGAGAGGGAAGAGGAGGGGGGAGGTTCAGAGGAGGGAGGGTATTTGATGGGACCTCACCTAAGGTGCACAATGCAAGGGCACATGTTAAAACTATTAGGAGTGAAGTATAAATGTCTTAACACAACACGTAAGTAAGTGAGGTGAAAGTTGTTAACCAGTTTGATGTAAGCATTCCAAATTGTATATAAAATCAGCCCATTGTACCCCATAAATGCATTAATATACAGTTATGATTTAATTTTTTAAAAAAAGAATTAAGTAGGTGACATAGCCATGGTCAAAACAGAAACTATTTTTGAAGGTTGCAATTATTTTGATTATTTCTGTTCTGCTCACCTTTAGAATTTGATAACAAATTGAAAATGTACCGTGTCCATCACATTAGAAATATGTGACTTTTTTTGGTCTATATTTAAGACAGAGCATTAAAGGCCAACCACTATCTTCCCCCTCAAAAAAAGATATGATGAACTAAACTTTTAATTCAGAATAAAACATTTTGTACTTAATAACCAAACAGACACAGTCACAACATGTGTGTATTTCTCTTTGTTTATCCACGACCAGACCATAACGCTGTGCTTAGAGCAGGATTAGAACACAGACAAATTGGGCAGCACTTGTGGCTCAAAGGAGTAGGGCGCCGGCCCCATATACTAGAGGTGGTGGGTTCTAACCTAGCCCCGGCTAAAAAAATGAAAAAAAAAAAAAAAAGGAAATGTTGACGGCTCAGTGCCTGTGGCTCAAGCGGCTAAGGCACCAGCCACATATACCTGAGCTGGCGGGTTGGAAACCAGCCTGGGCCCGCCAAACAACAATGACGGCTGCAACCAAAAAATAGCCTGTAGTGGCTACTTGCACAGTGGCCTGTAGTCCGAGCTACTTGGGAGGCAGAGGCAGGAAAATCGCTAGATCCCAGGAGTTGGAGGTTGCTGTGAGCTGTGATGCCACAGCACTCTACCCAGGGTGACAGCTTAAGGCTCTATCTCAAAAAAAAAAAAAAAAATGGAGAGAGAGAGCAAAAAACCAAACCTGTTTTGTTTGTTTGTTTGAGACAGAGTCCCACTCTTTTGCCCTAGGTAGTGTCATGGCATGATAGCTCACACCAACCTAAATACTTCTGGGCTTGAGTAATCCTCTTGCCTCAGTTTCCCAAGTAGCTGGAATTACAGGCATGCACCACTACATCTGGCTAGGTTTTTTTCTATTTTTTAGTAAAGATAGGGTCTCACTCTTGCTCAGGCTGATCTGGAACTCCTAAGGTCAAGCAATCCACCCACCTCAGTCTCCCAGAGTGCTAGGATTATAGGCATGAGCCACCACACCAGGCCAGAAAACCAAGCTCTCAACTGGGAATACAAGTATACTTACCCAATATGATAAAATATTCTCTAGTCAATACCTAACTTTGAGTTAACCATTCCATAATGTATACCTTTTTATGGTTTATCATTTTTTGTAAACTTACATTTCAGGCACTATGCTATGCATTTTACATGCATTGTTTCCGTCAATTGTGACAACCATGTCCAAGAAGTAAATCCTATTATGATCTCCATGTTAGCCAGGAGGAAACAGAGCCTTAGAGAGGCTGGTTGCATATTACTGTTACTCATAGAATAATGGGAAGCCAAGACTCAAATCTGCATTTGAAGTCAGAACTTTAAAGAAATATAAACATCTAAGTATGATTAAGTACTATGTATTAAATACTAAGACTTAAATATTTGTCATTACTTCTTTAGGTCTCTGCTAGCATCCTTCTACTAACTCTGAATATTGTCAAATCAGTGTCAGATTTTAACATTATCAAATCAATGTCAGACCTTCTCAAGGGTAACAGTCACTCCTAGTTCACTGGACCAGTGTTGTGACAATTGTGCACTGAGCTCTCCTATCAACCTCTCATCTTCCAAGTGTGGAAGAAGCTCTAACTACCTACAGACTAACTGAAGAGAAAACACTGTCTTTTCAGTTAAATTTCTCATACCAGATAGCATCCAACTTTTTTTTTATTTTTTTATTAAGTCAAATACACATAGATCATGAATACATTCATGCATATGTGGGGTATTTTATGTTAAAATCCAGGGAAGAAAACAAGTGAGAAATTTTAACTGTTTCTGAAATAAAGGAAACCCTTGATAACTTCTACCCAGAATAAATTTCCTCATCTTGTTCCACAACTCTTCTAATTCTTGGCTCTTTGAGGTTGTTCTTTGCTGAGCAGCTGCTCTTAACCAACACTTCAGGTCCCTAGAGGGTTTTTTCTTTTTTGTTTTAGAGACAGAGTCTCACTTTATCACCCTTGGTAGAGTGCCATGGCATCACACACCTCACAGCAACCTCCAACTCCTGGGCTTAGGCAATTCTTCTGCCTCAGCCTCCCGAGTAGCTGGGACCACAGGCACCCACCACAGTGCCCAGATATTTTTTGTTGCAGTTTGGTTGGGGCTGGGTTTGAACCCACCACCCTCAGTATATGGGGCTGGCACCCTACCCACTGAGCCACAGGTGCCACCCGTCCCTAGAGCTTTTGATAGTTGCATTTTGCTAACATTTATAACACATATATTTTAAAACTTCATGTTCTACACCATAAATACATACATATTTCAACAATTAAAAATAATAATAATAAGCATATATTTGTGCTAGTTATCTTGTGTTTGCCATCCAGATGACTCCATACCCTTCATATCCTACTCTAAGCCCCATAAGGTGGTTTTGTAACATGCCAACTTGACTATATTGAATATCCTCCACAAAATGTTTGCTAAGAGCTATGAGGGGCATTCTCTCATAAGAATTGGGAAGAAGAGAAGTAATAGCCATTTGATAGCATACACACACCTTCTCCCAATTATTAAATCAAATGCTAACTAAGCATGGGGGGGCTATGTTTCTTTCATATTTTACCACTGCAGCATGCACTGCTCTGAAAGGATTTTGCAGTTGCAGTTATAGTCTCTAATGAGTTTCTGTTGGGTAAATCAAAAGGAAAATTATCCCAGGTGGACATGGCCTAAGCAGATGGAAGCTCTTTAAAAAAAGGTTTAAGTCTTTCCTGACAGTAGACTCTAACCAGCAAAAAGGAAGGAAAAGTAGTTATTTCTTTATGCAAGAAACTTCACACACTTTTGTTGTTGCTGACTTGTAACTCACATGGTTGGCATGAAGTAGGGGCTGAGTCTGCAGTTGCTCTGCCTTTTCCCTGGACCTTCCTTTGATTTCTGCAGCTCATGTTTGAAAGTTTCCACTTTCCTGTGATTGTCTCTTCCTGACCTCCTGCCCTGTGAACTTTGGACTTTCTAGCCAGCCCCCACAACTGACTAGGTAAGAAAATTCCTTGTAATAAACTGCATCATATATAGATGAGATGAGATAATTATATACATACATAATTTGTTCTGCTTTACTAGTTGAACACTGACTGAATGCTTTGCTTGAGAGGCTAATTTGTATAGATGGATTCAAAGGGCTTCTTAGTTCTTTGTTTTCTGGCTGTAGATTAGGGGACGCCAGAGTGTAATATATTTTGGATTTATCCCTATTTATTTATTTACTCAGTTATTTTCTTGCCCTGGCACCTTTCCTGCAGGTTGCCACAGATTGGCTGCATCCCTTGACCATGTCACAGTACCCCTGAGGTTGCCTTACCTACACACAGCTTTCTCTTTTTTCTGTCAATTGAGTTAGACCTAGAAGTGGTAATAAAACCTCACTGCAATTTTATTAGCCCTGAGGTAAGGCAGTATGTTTTGTTGTTTCTGTACACTCTGCCCTCAGATCTGTTGGTAACCTCCCCTCTTAAACGTTCCTGGAATTACTCTATTTTTATTTTTTGTTTACGTTTTTCACAATCTAATATATTTTTATTTCATATGAACATAAGGGTACAAACTAAAATTAGAATAATTCTAGGAATGATTCCTAGAATTATTCTAATTTCAGTATACCATCTATTTCTTGCCAAAACCCTAATTTTATAATGGTATATAGAAATAGATACTGTTTTGGCTATATAAATTGGTGAAGCCATTTTGACAGAAATTTGGTAACATTTGTTAAAATAAAAATGATCACACCCTTTGATTCAGAAATTTTAATTATCAAGGAAAATTCTCACAAGTAAGACATATGTAAAATAAAATTCATAGTATCATTGGTTATAATAACAATCTATAACAACCTACATTTCCAAAAAAAATTGTTTGGATAAATTGTGATGCATTCATACAATGAAATACAAGTCAAAAAGGGAGTCCCACATTTTTGATTTCCACATAATAATGGTAACTGCCTAAATCTCAGTCTTTTTACATAGCTTCAAAAAAAAAAGCATAGGCTCGGCACCTGTGGCTCAATCGGCTAAGGCGCCAGCCACATACACATAAGGTGGCGGGTTTGAATCCCCAGCCCGGGCCCGCCAAACAACAATGATGGCTGCAACCAAAAAATGGCCGGGCGTTGTGGCGGCGCCTATAGTCCCAGCTACTTGGGAGGCAGTGGCAGGAGACTGGCTTGAGCCCAGGAGTTGGAGTTTGCTATGAGCTTTGATGCCATGGCACTCTACCCAGGGGGATAGCTTGAGGCTCCGTCTCAAAAAAAAAAAAAAAAAGCATAGATGAGTAAGAAGAACAAAAGAAATGACCTATTAGCTATTCCTTTAACATAACTAAGTATAACTAGCAAGGATACAACATTGATATCACTTGTAAATTTGAACACAAGATATGACAGAACTGGAAAAGGTAAATCCTACCGTAGTGGTGAACTAGGAAAGAAATATAGCCCTCCCAAAATTGTTAGGTTTTTCCAATTACTGGTACCTCTAGAAGTAGAGGTGAAGCTAGAGCTAATAAGAAAAGGATTTGGCAAAAATATATCTAAGAATAAGACCCCCAGGTTCCCTACCAAACACCAATCAGTCAGGCAATTTACCCTCTTAAATGAAAACAAAACACTAGAAGTTTGCCCTCCAGAAAAGGTAAAACAGAGAAGTTTTATGCTGAGCATTCGCAAGTATACTTGAGGAAAGAGGTGTATTATTGAAAACAGAAGGATTGGCTTGGCACCTGTGGCTCAAGTGGCTAAGGCAACAGCCACATACACCTAAGGTGGCTGGTTCAAATCCAGCCCGGGCCTGCCAAGCCACAATGACAGCTGCAACCAAAAAATAGCCAGGCGCTGTGGCGGGCACCTGTGGTCCCAGCTACTTGGGAGACTGAGGCAGGAGACTCGCTTGAGCCCAGGAGTTGGAGGTTGCTGTGAGCTATGATGCCACAGCACTCTACCCAGGGGGACAACTTGAGGCTCTGTCTCAAAAAAAAAGAAAGAAAACAGAAGGATCAAATAAAAGATCTACAAAAAGTGTTGAGATGATCTTTGCAAATCCCTTTCTCCACAAAATGCTAGCAAGAGCCTGATAATCTCTGAATAAGAATTTGAAATATTATCATAGTATTATGAATAGCCAAAAAAATAACAAATAGATAACTAGTAGTAGGATTAAACTAAAGAAACTTTATTTGTACTTAAATATGGACAAATAGTCAAATATCATCTTTATTTGCTTTAAAATGTAAGCAAACAATCAACAGTCACCATATATGTGGGAAAGCCTCTAACATCAACAACAGAGAACAAAATAATCAATAAAAAAAAAACCACCATGGACAGGCCTGGGGCTTAGTGAGTGGGGTGCGGACCCCATTATACAGAGGGTGGTGGATTCAAACCTGGCCCTGGCCAAACTGCAACAAAAAATAGCCAGGCGTTGTGGTGGGTACCTGTAGTCTCAGCTACTCGGGAGGCTAAGGCAAGAGAATCACCTAAGCCCAGGAGTTGGAGGTTGCTGTGAGCTGTGATGCCACAGCACTCTATCAAGGATGATAAGATGAGATGAAAGGAAGGAAGGAAGGAAGGAAGGAAGGAAGGAAGGAAGGAAGGAAGGAAGGAAGGAAGGAAGGAAGGAAGGAAGGAAGGAAGGAAGGAAGGAAGGAAAGAAAGAAAGAAAGAAAGAAGGAAAGAAAGAAAGAAAGAAGGAAAGAAAGAAAGAAAAAGAAAGAAAGAAAGAAAGAAAGAAAGAAAGAAAGAAAGAAAGAAAGAAAGAAAGAAAGAAAGAAAGAAAGAAAGAAAGAAAGAAAGAAAGAAAGAAAGAAAGAAAAATTTTTTTAAAAGCCACCTATAAGAAACAGACACTATTCAGGCAGAAGAAAACCTCAAAGATTATCATTTATCTTGTTAGAGAGATGAGAGAAGGTACTTTTTCCATGAAATAAGGACATAATGAAAAACAAAAAAACTTCTAGAGATTTTTTTAAAACACAGTCATGAGAGTGAAAATGTCAATAGATTTGATGGAAGTATTTCAGATTGCATGTGAAAACCCCACACTGTACCCCAGAAGTGCATTAATGTACATAGTTACCATTCAATAAAATAAAATAAAATAAAAAGAAAAGAAAATGTCAATATAAGCATCAAAAATAAAGTTGAGTAAGTATCCCAGGAAGTAGTTCCATAAGAAAACAGGCAATCTTTTTTAAAATTAGTGAGACACTATTAAAAATGAAATTGTTTCATTAATTCCATTTTTATATTGTTCATTGCTACTGCATATAAATACAACTGATTTTTGTATATTCTTATGTTTTTCATCTTCTTTCTTACAACTTTGCTAAACTTATTTTTGGTGGATTCCTTCAGTTTTTCTACATGTCAAAGATCATGGCATCAGCAAGTATGTATTTACTTCTACCTTTCCAATATGAAATGTCTTTTATTTCATAGTCTTCCCTAGTTTTATTCATGAAACTTCCAGTAAAACCCTGAGTAGAAGAGGAAAAAATGGACATTCTTGTTTCAATCTTAGGGTCAAAACTTTCAGCTTTCATCATTAACTGTGATAACTGTGGACTTATTGTAGATGCCCTTTATCAAACTGAGGAAGTTCCCAACCATTCATAGAATATTGAGTGTTTTAATCATGGAGAGATATTGAATTCTGTAATGTGCTTTTCCTGCATCTATTGAGATAATTATATGAATTTTGTTCTTCTATTAGTACGGTATATCATATATTGATTATCAGAAGTCAAACAAATCTTGCATTCCTGGAATAAATTCCAATTGCTCATGGTATGCAATCAATTCTGTATATGGCTGGATTCAGTTTACCCATAGTTTTGTTTTGTTTTGTTTTGTTTGCAGTTTTTGGCCAGGGCTGAGTTTGAACCCGCCACCTCCAGTATATGGGGCCAGCGCCCCACTCCTTAGAGCCACAGGTACCGCCCTGCTCATAGTTTTTAAAAAGTTTTACATCAAGGGTGGTGCCTGTAGCTCAAAGGAGTAGGTGCCAGCAGGTGGGTTCAAATCCAGCCCTGGCCCAAAAACTGTAAAAAATAAAATAAAATAAATTAAAATTGTGGGAAAAAAAAAGTTTTACACCTATATTCATAAAAGATATCACTCTATAGTTTTATTGTATTTTAATTACTTTGTCTGATTTCAGTATCAGAATAATACTGGCTTTACAGGATGAATTGGGAAGTGTACCCTCTTCTTGAAAAAGTTATACAGAATTGGTATTAGTAATTTTTTAAATTTTGGAATAATTTGCCTATAAAGTTATCTAGTACTGGGCTTTGCTTTGTAGAAAGCTTTTTAATTACTAATTCAATCTCTTTAATTATTTTTGGACTATGCATTAGTATACAAAAATCTTTATTCTATATTCCCTCCCTTTATGCTGTTATTAATGCAAATGTCACATCTTTATGCATTGTATGCTGAACAACACAAATTTATAATTGTATTACAAAGTTTTCTTTTAAATCAAATAGGAGAAAAAGAGATCAACAAAAGTGTATTTATGTTGCTTTTTTTAATTTTTACCCATATAGTTGTCTTTTCTTGTGACCCCTATTTCTTCAGGTGTGTTTGAGTTAATATCTAGCATATTAGTAATATCTAGTGTCCTTTCATTTCATGCTGGAGGATTGATTTCCTTTAATATTTCTTATAGAACATCTCTAATATCAATAACTCTTCTCAATATTTGTTTATATGGCAATATATTAATTTCTTTATATTTGTGTGCTAAACTTTCATGCTTCATAAAATGTTTTAATCATAACAGTTAGATATGCCTTATTTTTACTAAGATAAACATAACAAATGTCACTCTCTAAAAGTGTATAATTCTGTGGTTTTTAGTATATGCACAAAGTTGTAAAACCATTATTACTATATATAATAATTTCAAGACAGATTTACAAATGCAAAAACAAACCCAGTACTCTATAGCTTATTCCATACTTCCTCAGTCTACCCTCACCCCCAAAAGTGGCAACAGCTAATATTTCTATGGATTTTTCTATGCCAGACATTTCATATAAATAGGGGCATACAATATGTGGCCTTTTGTATCCGGCTTCTTTCACTTAATGTTCTAAAGGTTAAACTGTATCATAGTATATATCAGACGTTTATATTTTATTGCCACATACTAGTCCATTGAATTCATATAATACATTTTGTTTATTCAATCTCCAGTTGATGGGCATTTGAGTTCTTTTTACTTTTCAATTTTGGGCTATTATGAATAATATTGCTATGAACATTTCTATACAAATCTTTCTGTGTACATATGTTTTTAATTCCCTTGGATATGTACATATAGATCAAATTCTTAGCCCATAACGACATTCTATGTTTAACATTTTGGAGGGAGAACTGCCAGACTTCCTAAGCATATGCACTATATACTTTCCAACCAGTCATGAGTGGGGGTTTCAATCACTCCACATCCTTGACCACACTTGTTATTGTCCTTTTTTAATTATGGTCATACAAGTGGGTGTAAAGTGGGATCTCATTTTGATTTGGATTTGGATTTCACTAGTGGTTAATTGTTGGTGCAACTCAATGCAAATTAATAACACGTACTCAGTCCATTTGCATTGAACTGAGGTATTGAGTGTCTAGTGGAGCCCAGCCCAGGACAGTGACCAGCAAGGGAGACAGTGCTGAGGAATGCACAAAACTTATACCAAACTTAGTGCATAAAACCAGAACCCCATAAGGGCATACACTGTTTCATGTGCCTGGAGTGGCAGCATGAGAACAACAAAGCACCTGTCCTATTTCCTGGAGTCTTTTTATTGGCTGCATAACAGACTAAATGTGCAAGAATGCACAGCATTCAAGGATAAGAATGAGAGAGGGGCAACTCAGCACCTGTAGCTCAGCAGCTAGGGCACTGTCCACATACACTGGGGCTGGTGGATTCAAACCCAGCCAGGGCCTGCCACACAATAATGACAACTACAACAAAAAAATAGCCAGGCATTGTTGCAGATGCCTGTCATCCCAGCTACTTGGGAGGGCTGAAGCAAGAGACTTGCTTAAGCCCAAGAGTTTAAGGTAGCTGTGAGCTGTGATGCAATGATGCAATGGGAGTCTACCAAAGGCAACAAAGTGAGACTCTGTCTCAAAAAAAAAAAAAAGGAATGAAAGAAGGGAGATTATAGGCCCTGGGAAGGTTGGGTAAAAGGTAAACAAGGACATAGGGTGAGGAACATCTGAAGAGGCCAGATAACAGAGCAAGCAGGAGCAGGGAGAGAGGAGAGCAAGTCTCATCTCCTCAGATAGACATCTCAGCTTCTCAAGGTACCAGTTGATGGTCTCAAATGCCTGCACTGCTGATTTCCCTATGCAGGGATAGTCATGGAGACATTCCCCTGACTGGGCACCTTCAGATTCTTCTTCTAAATTAGGAGTACAGGAGTGGCCTTCCTGCAGGCTTTCCCCTGGCTTTTGAAGGACTCATGAGGTCTCAGCCTGTCTATTCCCACTGAGAGACCCAGGGAGGCCAACACCAGCAAGCCCTCCTCACAGAGAGACAAAGATGCAACCCCCTCCAATGTTCCTCACTGACTTTTGTTGAAGTCTCAGGCACGAGAAAAAACAGCACAGTGGAAGCCTTCAAAGAGAGAGTGAAGGTTTAAAAAAAAGTTTATCTTTAGCTGCATGATTGAATTCTTAACACATTCCATTTACTGCACTTCTATCTTGCCTTTTTCTTATCACTGCTAAATATAACTCAGGGCTGAAACAGTATGCTGTGTCTATCGAGGATTGTTTTTAGAACTCAGGGCCAGCAGTGTTGCTTGGCTTTTTCCCAGATCACTCTGTCCTTAGTGCCTAGCACTTTTAACCCTATGCTCTATCCTACAATTAATGACATTGATTGTCTTTTCATGTGCCTATTGTCTATTTCCATATCTTTTCTACAATAATGTCTACTCAAGTATTTTGCTATAATTTGGTTTATTTGCCTTTTTATTATTGGCTTGCAGATATTCTTTGTACATTCTACTTATAATTCCCTTATAGGAGAATAGCAAAATGTTTCTCCCATTTTGTATGGTGTCTTTCTACTTTATAGATAGCACCTGTGAAACCACAAAGTATTTAATATTGATGAAGTCCAATTTCTTTTGTTTCTTGTGCTCTTGGTGTTATATCTAAGAAACCATTGCTTATTCCAAGGTCATAAAGATCTAAAAAGCTTTCAAGAATTTTATAGTTTTTGCTTTTACAAACTAAGATCCTTGATCTTTGTATTGTTTTAATTTTGTGATAAAAATTGTATATATTTAAGGTGTGTGACATGTCTTCACATACACAGTGAAATGATTCCTACCGTCAACCAAATGAACATATCCATCACCTGGCATAGTTACCATGTTTGAGAGAGAGAGAGAGAGTGAGTGTGTATGTGTGTGTGTGTGTGTGTGTGTGTGTGTGTGTGTGTTGACAGCATCTGAAACTCTTAGCAAATTTCTAGTACACAATAAAATATGTAGGTTACTATGAAAGTTTTGAGACACTGTGTTATGGTCTGTTATTTCACTTCCAAGAAACACAGATAGTAGTGTCCTTTCTGATTCACCCATGCAAATTTCATCTTACTCAGCTTATCAGCATTGCTGGGAGGGCTTCCTTTATTTCCATCAATGTGGATTTTATGTTTCTTGGTTTTTGTGTATCTCAAAACTTTCATAATGATCCACATATCATTAACTATCATCATAATACAGTACATCAGCTCCGTAGACTTATTCATTCTATATAACTGCAGCCAAGACTTCTCTGTTGCCCCCACATTCCTACCTTTGATAACCACCATTCCACTCTCTTCTTCTATATATATATATATTTTTTTTTTTTTTTTGAGATAGAGTCTCACTCTGTTGCCCAAGCTAGAGTGTCATGGCCTTAGCCTAGCTCACAGCAACCTTAAACTCCAAGGTTCAAGCCATCCTCCTGCCTGAATAGCAGGGACTACAGGTGCCAGCCATGACACCCAGATAAGTTTTCTATTTTTAGGAGAAACAGGGCGTTGTTCTTGCTCAGGCTGGTTTCAAACTCCTGAACTCAAGTGATCCGAATGCTCTGACTCCCATAGGGCTAACATTACAGGAGCTACCATGCCCTATGTTTTCTTTAAGGAGTGTTATAGTTCCCAGTATTAACATTTAAGTCCTTAATCCATTTTTATTTAAATTTTTGTGTATTGGGCAGGTATGGTGGCTCACACCTGTAGTCCTAACACTCTGGGAGGCCGAGGCAAGTGGACTGCCTGAGCTCATGGGTTTGAGACTAGCCTGAGCAAGAGCAAGATCCCATCTCTTAAAAATAGCCAAGTGTTGTGTTGGAGCACCTGTAACCTCAGCTTCTCAGGCTGAGGCAAGAGAATCGCTTGAGCCCAAGGGTTTGAGGTTGCTGTGAGCTATGACACCACAGCACTCTACTGAGGGCAACAAAGTGAAACTCAATCTCAAAAAAAAAAGTAATTGTATATTATGTAACAGTCAAGTTTCATTCTTTTGTATGTAGATATCAAGTTTTCCCCAAACAACATGTTGAAAAAACTCTCCTAGCTGCAGCAGCCACAGCACATTCCAGCACGTCCCTCCATCTGCAGCAGCCCTGCACTTCCTCTGTGGCAGCAGTGCCTGGCTAGCAGAGTGCTGCAGCACACTCCTGAATGGATGCTGGCTGCCGGCATGGCCACCCTGCATGGGCTGTGGGCTGTGACCTGTACCCCTGCTGCTAGCTGCCCTGTACTGCCACAGGAGCCGCGGGAGCACAAGGCTCTGCAGTTCTGCGGTGGGTAGCATGGGATAATGCATCCATGGTGCACAGATATAGCCTCTACAGGATGTGGGAGTGTTGGGTCCAGGTGGGGCTGTAGCCTGTGCTCCTGATTGCAGCATACCTGCATATCCTGCCACCTCAGTTCTTACCCTTCACTCATGGAAGTCTTCGGGCAAATATTTTACTTACAAGGGACCGTGGATCTCCTACCAAGACTCCATAGGTGTAATTGGAAGCCTGGAGATAGTTGTGCTTTTACACAGGTTTCCAACATCCAGATATGATTGGCAGATTGGCCAATCTGGGAATCTGGGAAGAGATTTGGGAAGGTCTGACCTTGAGGTTTTATCGAGTGATTGCCCTTGATTTCTTAGACTTTGTCTTCAGTGACAAACTGAGACTACATCATTATTCCTTATTTGACCAAGCCAGCATCATAGAATCACTTCTGTGGCATCTGGGACTCCATAACTGCAGGATCAATCTTTTGTCTCCTGATTATGGATATATTGTTGCTCAGTAGCTTGATTTATAGGTACAAGCAGAATCGATTTGGTCAGCTTACCCTAAAGCAGGGGTCCTCAAACTTTTTTAACAGGGGGCCAGTTCACTGTCCCTCAGACCTTTGGAGGGCCAGACTACGGGCCCGAGGATGAGTCAGCTGCTAAGCAGAACAGGGAGTGGCAGCAAAAACACCCGGTGGGCCAGATAAATGTCCTAGGCAGGCCGCGTGAGGCCCATGGGCCATAGTTTGAGGCCACCTGCCCTAAAAAGTCTCTGTCAAATGGAGGCATTTTTCCTGAGACTCATCATCCTCTTCTCCAAAAGCTACTCAAAGATGGAGACTTGCTATCAGCCATCCTCAGCAGGTGATGAACTTCTTTGTATTCTCTCAAGATCTTACCCCAGTCTTTGGGCCATATACTCGGCCCTCCAAGAGCAAGCTGTGGAACATGTGGGCAGAGATCTGCAACAATGATGGGAACTTAGTCATTGACATTCTTTCATAGTACATCACTCAGAGGAAGAACTTTAAAAGAGGCTGAGTGAGAGCTCTTGCCTATCCATCTACTCCCATTCATTTTATCTGTGGGCCATTGAATCCTATAAATCCCTATCTAGAGTTTTTGGAGCTATTCAGGAAAGCACTGCTGTGGTCCACAGTGTCAATTCTGGATGACCACATTATCCACTATCCACATCTAGAGGATCCCCTGGGCTTCTTGAATGCATATATGGGCTTCATTCACCAACTCCTGAGCTGGAAAGAGTAACTTCCCTGTATTATCTCCCCTATTCCCTTATCTGTTTTTGTTTCCACTTAGAAAGAAATGACCAAAAGCGGTCTTGGCTATCAAACACTATTCTCTCAAAGAAGTCCACTTTACTCACATTAGTGAACAGTATATAGGAAAAAGCCAGCAGGAGCTCCAATTAAGGGTTGACATAATAGTCCACTTTATATTCCTTTGACAGCCAATCAAAAGTGGATGTACTTGACTTTGTCTTTGTGTTCTTAGGAAGTTCAACTACTCACTGATGCAGAAGGACAGAAATTCCTTCGCATAAAAGACTTTTTAACACATCTTTGGACTTTTCCAAAATATTTAGAAATGCTAATTTCTGGCCTGGCCCCACTGGAATCCTAAAGTAAAAAGTGAGAAGTGGCTGCCTTACCTCTCCTTGAATGGCTTTTTTTTTTTTAGTAATTGATAGCAGTATACATTAATGCAAGCATGGGGTACATTGTCCTGTTTTAATATACAATTTGAAATACTTTCATTAAGCTGGTTAACATAAGTTTCATGTTATTTGCTTAGTCATTGTATTAAAACATTTATATTCTAGT
>CAUYQV010141143.1:0-27977 GCA_963574575.1 Galagoides demidoff
AGGACTTTTAATAAATCATATTCATGTTTATAAAAATTATTCTATCATGTGGCATATAAGCTTTCTGAGATTACTTTGTATCAGGACTATAACTCAAGTATTAGTCAACCTCAACAGAGCTAAAATACAAATTTTTTGGTACTTCTCATGCTAATATATTTTTATAGATACAGACAAGACTCCAATAGCATTGTGAATTGATCAAAATTCAATTGTGGGGAAAAAAAAAAAAAGGAAAGCATGTAGCACCGTGCCTGCCATCCATTACTGAGTGAGCCCCTGCAAACACCGAGAGCATCAGTTATGACCAAATTACTGCAACATTGTCACCTTGTCACATCTAATTGTCACAGCTTTCTCCCTTTGTCACCGCTTACTCCGTCTTCCTTCCTTTCCCCAGATTCTGTAACTTATTCATCTACTGAACAACCCCCTTTAAAAACACTAAAAGCTTCTACTTTTTTACCCAAAGGTTCTTATTGCTTATTTTCTCCCCAAGTCAGCATTACTTACTTTATTCTACACATCTTCCCTCTTATAGTCATGCAAAATTTAAGGGGTAAGAATAAATGTATACATTAGCTTAGGAAGCCTTGCAAAGCAGCTTTCTAACGCCCCAGCCACACAATGTAATTCAAGGGAATGAGCATTGAATGAACACCTGCCGCCTCATGCCTCATGCTGGTTCCCCGAGGTGGACGATTCTACAGCTTAAAGAATGGACAGGGAGGAAAATAACCACTGGGCGTTTCCCTCGCATGTCTTTATTCTCTTCATAACTCAGTTGTGAACTGGACAGCCGGACTTAAAGTCCTGATTACTTTCACTTCATACCCAAGTATTTCCAGTTTTCTTATATATTTTTTTAAATTCTGGGTTGGAGTCAACATTCTAGTGAGAGTGCCGCTGATGAGCAGAAACAGCAGGTACAAGGCCCCAGGGATCAGTGTTACACATTTTTGTGGTTTGGCAAGGCAGGACATTTATTTTAATCTCAATTATCAAGGAAGGCTTCATGGAAGGCAGAGCACTTAAAGGTTGCCTTGAAAACTGACAAGATTTTTATACATGAGAAATGTGAGAAAAACAGTCAAGGCTGAGGCAGAAACCCAAGCGCAGACGTGACTAAATAAAAGTGCAGAGACTGATGATGAAAAAGAGATTGATCCCCCGAGTGTACCGAGAGGGAGAATGTAAGGAGGTGCGGAATAAAACTTGGACAACAGAGGTGAACAGCAGAGGATAAGGATTAAGAGTTTCAAGTTTGAAACCAACAAAGGGAACATGAATCATGACAGTGGTTTTAAGGTTTGAAGACTATATAGCACAGAATCTAGAAAATGATATTAATCAATGTCACATAATTAACCAATGTCACGTATACTACTGTTATCTTTACTTGGTATAGGATAAAATTTATTTATTCTACAGGAAAGTTCATATTACCACAGTTATATAAAAAGAAAATTAAAATGTCCTTTATATAAAAAGACATTGATTTGCTCCTCTAGGAATATAGGAGTAAAAATCCTGGCGACACTGAAGATAGATAGATAGATAGATAAACAGATTAGATAGATGGATTACTAGAGAATAGGTATAAAATATTCTATGTTTTTTTAAGACAAAGTCTCACTTTATCACCGGGTAGAGTGTTACATCACTATCATAGCTCACAGAAACCTCAAACTTTTGGGCTCAGCTGGTCTTCCTGTCTCAGGCTCCTGAGTGGCGGGGACTACAGTCAGGTGCCACTATGCCTGGTTAATTGTCTACTTTAGTAACATGGGGTCTCATTCTTGTTGAAGCTGGTCTTGAACTCCTGAACTCAGGTGATTCTCCCAGCTGAGCCTCCCAGAGTGCTAGGATTATAGACATAAGATCTTGTGTCTAGCCTGAGAATAGGTATATATTTCATATTTAGAAAGCACACACATACAGAAGAGAGAGAGAGAGAAGAGGGAAAAGAGAAAGAGATAAAAGTTGTAATTAAAGAGAAAGTAGACAAATAAAACAAATGTAAAGCCTATTACCATGGATCAAAAAGACTTTAAAAAGATCCAAAACAAACGACATGACTTATAAGTAATTACATACCTAGAGGCATTTTGACCATATTTTCTTGACATAAATTCAAAGTACATGATGTCTTAATTAGACAAAATATTTAAAATAAAAATTATATGTAAAAATAAAAAATATATGACAACTGTATTTCCAAGGTCACCTTGTAGAAGAAAACATTCAATAACGAAAGTATTTTTATATTTGAGTAACTAACCACATTTGAAGTTTTCAAGACTTACTAGAAATAATCATTTTTATGCTATGTTATGGGAATGGTGAATATAATTATTAATCCTGAGAATTCTCATTTGGTTGAAAAGGAGCTATAATTTAGAAATATTGTAAAAGGGAATACATGTCTATCTCAAAGAGCAAATATAAATATTAGGATGACATCAAAGTATAAAGATAAGTTAAAATACAGAATTGCTCACAATACATTTATATAAGAACCTTTGTTCTTCCCAATGATCTTCTAAATACATCTACTCTAGACCTTGGAGTGTTGAAATGAAGAGGAGCCTTTTCTAAGTGTTCAGAGTGCCCTGATTGTGGATCCAGTCATATCACAAGTTATATTTATACCTTAAAATAGGAAATGAAATAGATCTTAAGATGTGTTCTCAATATTCTCTGGTTTTCTCCTGAAAAGATTCTTCCCCAAGTTACTGAAAGCATTCACATATGAGAGATACAAAGGCTTTAAAAGAAGAACAAGATAAAATTTCTTAAATTAAATTTCTGAAATACGGAGCTCAAATCTTAAATTAAATCTCATTTTGTATCATCAGATAATAGGAGATAGCTAAGGATACGGGTGATGTTTTTGGAGAAAATGTCACATCTTGTGTGATGGGCTATTTCTTTCATAGTCTCCAACATTTAATTGGAAATATGTGCCAACTTGTGGTTATAATAACCTATTCTGGGAATGTGTGACTTGTTGCTTGAGAAAAAGTGTCATTCTATTCGATGGGAGTTTATGCATTTTAAGTTTTCCAACATATCCCTATAATAACTACCATGAAGGTTATCCACCCCAAAACTTTCTATTGCATAATAACTTTCAATGTAGGTATAACCTCTAACATATAGTCACATCATTTTAAGATGTGAACACAGATTACAAGTAATTACAGAAATTCGAAAATAGAAAGGACGTAAATGTGTAATTGAATGTACAAATTTGGGTGCTATGTAATTAAATGTGACAGATAATACGGAGTAATTACTTAAGTAGAAAATTGTACCTACAACTTTTGGGGTCTTTTTCAAGAGAAGGTGATGAGAGCTGAGGAAATCTGACCAATAAAATTTGGTATGTCCTGTTCTGATGCATTTATATCAAGTCAATAGGTAACAGGAGAGTAAAGAAATAGGTAACCACGTGAAGCAGGGGCCAAAAAGGGAAGTAGACGGTGGGGTGGAGGACAGTGTAAAAAGGGTCACAGTGACAGAATAGAATACAAAAAAGCATTAATGGAAACACCTTTCATGTGAAGTATAAAAATCTCTCTAAGTACGCAGAACCATGAAGAAAACCTCTGCAAAGTCTGTTAAGCCTAGAAATTTAATATTTCCTTGTAAAGTAGCTAGAGGTCATGACAGCATCAAGAGTTGACCCTAGAAAATGGCTGCTCAATACAATGAGGGTTGGAAGTCACTAAAGATGAAAATGAAGAGGAACTAAAAGGCTAGTCCATGGCGTGTGGTCCAGATGGATGTTTCATATAACTCTAGTCGATACACACAGCTTAACTGAGGAGGAATGTATAGGGGAAATTAACGCAGGCTTCAGTAAAGGTCATAGAATGACCTATAGGGCACATGTTATACTGGTAAGGGAGGGGGCAGAGGTATAATGACATGATTGTTTAAGCTTTAAAACAGCAGATGATTTTATCCAAGGGCAGGAGGTTCTATTCACACTGGGGGAATAATGATATGCTCGTGGGAGAGGGGAGTGGATTTAAGGTAAGGAAAGGCAGATGAGAATAAGCTCTGTCTTCTTGATTTGGCTGCAGATGAAACCTCGCTTCATTGGAATGCGAGGTGCCAATGACAAGAAAATAGAGATCGTTGAAATATGCAGCTTACTACGTGGGACGTTTATTTACTGTAAAATTGGGTTTTAGAAGGCATAGGAAAATGCCAGGTAGGCAAGAGACTAAAGAGAAATTGCTTTTAAAAAGAAGCAGCACACTCATATCAAAGGGAACCACAATCAATCAGTCAATCAATCATCACCTGACAACACTAGGTCATGATGGCTGTAGTGGGAATCTGAAGGATGAAGCTCAAAGTACGGGAGTTGTGGGGAGTAAACACCGCTAGATCCTGTCTTATTATACAAAATAAAAGATAATAAGGAAGTTAAGGTCACAGAAGGAATGGAATAAAAAGCAATGAGAATAATAAGTATGTGCATCTATAAATCTGCCAACTCTAAACCGGACGTACTGGAGAAAATTTTGATGCTACTATTATAAGAAATTAGATGACAAGACTAAAATAGGAGCATACAAGATAAGGAGTAAGTTTTGCAATGTGTACAATTTTTTATTTACTAAACAAAGAGGTACTGAGGACATACAGAGGAGATACCTAACAAATAATCTGGAATTTTGTTCTGAGTTCAGAGAAGAGATCAGAGATTAATCTATATTCTTTGTAATCATCATGACAGCACTGTGGTTAGTGTTTTGTGAAATATATGATCGCCTAAAAGAGAAAACACTAGGACAGAAATGTCTAAGAATGAAACAGCAAGAGCATTGTGTATTAAGATGTGGACCAAGGACAAAAAAAATCAACACTATGGAATTTTATGAGGTTTAGGAAGAGACCTACAAATGATATAGACTTTGGATGGGAAGTATTAACCATGGTTATATACATATAAAAAAGTAGCAGATGAATAATTGGAAATATCGATTAAGCACTTTGTTCCGTGCATTCTTCCAAGTTTCATATACGTTTTAACTCATATACATACTGTTCTCAACAGCCAAACTGCAACACAAACCACTAAGTATTTCCTTCTTCTATGTGTTTTCATAAGGCAGAAAGATTGATCAGGTTGAGACAGAAAAAGGTATGAGTAAAGAAGACAAATAAATAAAGCAGATACCTAGACTCCAGAAAAACTTGAATGTAATTATATGGTACCAGAAGCAAATAGATTAAAAGTATATAAAGTTTTATGGAATCAATGTTGACAAAGAAACTAAAAAAATCAGATCAAAGAAAACAACACAACAAAAGTGAGGAAACCTCTATACCAAAGGTAGGAAGTCTTCAGCATGCATAATGTTTTTGGTAATAATTGCTTTATATATTCTATCCTTCCCTCTCCCCAAATGAGAGAGGTCTTCTTGTGGCTATAATGTTTTCAGGCTAGAGAACACACCCCTCTGGTTTGCCAAACCGAGGAATCATTCCAGAATTGATGGAGAGAACTCTGCTAGATACAGAGATCTTGGGTACAATGGTTAGACTGAATTTTGGTTTATCTCTCATGGAGTGAGCATAATAGTATTTTATATTTTTAAAACAGGTGAAATTCATATTTGATGTTCAAAAGGGTGAAATTGCACAATAATTTACCAACTGATTGCTGATCTCATTGCCCCTACTATCTAAACCCTAAAGCAAACAAAATTTTCCAACCTCCTAGCTTGTGTTGTTAAAGAAAGCATGTGACAGTTTTAGCAAAGACACATGGAAATAGTGACTATTTCTGAGCGTGGCGTGTAAAAACTTCTCATGACTGATCTTTTATTTTGAATCCCAACCACAAACTAGATACCAGTGCCCATGGTAGAGCTATCAGCAATTTAGAGCCCATAGTGACTGAATGGTTAGTCTCATGACCCCCACCTCTGCAGATCTGGAGTATGAACATTGGGTTGTTTTGAGTACCAAAGTAGTTGATTTTATTTTGTCATGTATAATAAAAACTTAGGGTTTATTATAATATAACCTTAATTTAGGCTTATAATCCAACAAGGTAGATTCAATTATTAATTCCATTTTAGAGAAGAAAAAACTGAGACCTAAGAAATTATGTTAATTGTCCGAAGTTACCCTACATAATGTGTGGCAATGTTAGAATAAGCTTACACAATTTGGCTGTAACTCCTTTTCTCTGTAAGACAAAGTTATAAGATTTGAAATAGAATAAGGCAAAGCTGACCCTGGAAAGATTTATCTTTAAGTAGTAGTGAGAATAAATTACAATTTTTTAATTTCAAAGTAATATGAGGGTACAAATATTTAAGTTCCATTGTCACTTCCAAGGTAAAGTTCATGTTGTAGTCCAGCCCTTCGCCTAAGGGATGTGCCGAACACCCTCACATAACACACATAAGGTGAGATGTGATCTCAAAGTGAGATCCTAACTATTGCCCTCCTTGCAGTTGCCCTCCGCCCTTCCCCTCCACTCCTCTCCTCTCTCCTTCCCCTTCTAGACTATATTTGTGCTGTATCAATTGTCTGGGCATACAATTGTTTATATATTGGCTTCATATTAGTATTGAGTACACTGGATGTTTTTTCCCCATTCTTGATATAGTTTACTAAGAATATTTTCAACTCCATCCAGGTAAACATAAAAGATGTTAAGTGTCCATCTTTTCTTCTGGTTGAATAATATCCTATGGTATACATATGCCACAGTTTGTCAATCGATTCATGGGTTTGGGCATTTGGGTTGCTTCCATGACTTGGCATTTATGAACTGAGCTGTAAAACATTCTGGTGAAAGTGTGTTCGTGGTAAAATGATTTTTGTTCTTTAGGGTAAGATACTTAGTAATGGGATTGTGGCATTAAATCTAAGATCAACTTTTAGTTCTTTGAGAGTTCTCCATAATTCTTTCAGTAAAGGTTGTATTAGTTTGCAATCCCACCAGCAGTGCAGAAGTGTTCCCTTCTCTCCACATCCACATAACATCTGCAGATTTGGGACGTTGTGATGTGGACTAATCTCACTGCAGTTTGATGATATCTCAGAGTAAGTATCTCTGAGTTGTATTTCTCTGATGATTAACGATGAGGAGAATGTTTTCATTTGTTTGTTTGAACATTCATCTGCCATCTTCACAGAAGTTTCTATTCAAATCTCTTGCCCACTTACATTTGGGGTTGTTTGGTGTTTTCTTGTTGATTAATTTGAGTTCTCTGTAGATTCTAGTATCAGCATTATGCAAGATTCATAATATGCAAAAATATTCTCCCATCCTGAATGCTGTCTGTTTGCTTTGGTTGTAGTGCCTTTAGCTGTGCAGAAGAAGCTTTTTAGCTTGATCACCTCTCATTTATTTTTGGTGTTGCTGCAATAGCCAGGCAGGTCTTCCTCATAAAATGTTTTCCTAGGCCAATATTTTCAAATGTTTTCCCCAAAGTCTCCTCTAGAATTTATATCATTTTATGTCTTAAATTTAAATCTTTTATCCAGCGAGAATTAATATTTGCCAGTGGTAAGAGGTGCAGGTCCAGTTTCAGTCTTCTACATACGGCTAACCAGTTCTCCCAGCACCATTCATTAAATAGAGATTCTTATCCCCAGGGTATTCTTTTGTTAGGCTTGTCAAAAATTAAATGACAATATGTGGCTGGGTTCATCTCTAGATTCTCTATTTCTATTCCATAGATCTATGTCTCTATTTTTGTGCCACTACCAAGATGTTTTGACCATTATAGACTTACAATATAACCTGAAGTCTGGTAACAGGATGCCTCCAGATTTGTTTTTATTTTTAAAAATTGTATTGGCTATTCAGTTTTTTTTTTCTTTTTGTGGTTCCATATGAAATGAAGTGCTATTTTTTCAAGTCCTTCAAAGTATGACATTGATGCTTTGAGAAAGAGTTAGAAATTTTGAATAGACCTGTATCAACCACTGAAATAGCACCAACTATACAAAATCTCCCAAAAGAGAAAAGCCCTGGACAAGATGGTTTCACATCAGAATTCTACCAAATCTCCAAAGAGGACCTAGTTTCTATATTGAATAATCATTCCAAAATGTACAGAAGGAAGTAATACTCCCTTACATGCTCTATGAAGTAAATACTACCTTGATCCACAAACCAGGAAAGGACTCAATAAAAAAAGAAAACTATAGATCAATATTATTAATGAATTATCAATGCAGGGCTGGGCACCATGGCTCACACCTGTAATCCTAACACTCTGGGAGGCCAAGGTGGGTGGATTTCCATCATAGGTTTGACATAAGCCTGAGCCAAAGTGAGACCTTGTCCCTAAAAACAGCCAGGCATTATGGCAGGTGCCTGTATGCCTCAGCCTCCAGAGCCTCAGTTACTCAAGAGGCTGAGGCAAGAGAATCGCTTGAGCCCAAGAGTTTGAGGTTGCTATGAACTGTGGTGCCTTGGCACTCTACCAAGTTGACAAAATGAGACTCTATCTCAAAAAAAAAAAAAAATAGCAAAAATATTCAATAAGATCTTAGAAAGCAAAATAAATTGACACATTAAAAAAGGTATATACTATGATCAAGTGGGTTTAATCCCAGGGATGCAAGGTTGGTTGAACATATGTAAATCCATAAATGCATATAATTCACCACATAAATAAAATCAGAAACAAATACCATATGATTCTCTCAGTTACGCAGAAAAGGCTTTTGAAAATATCCATGATTCTTAATAAGAACATTTAAGAAAACAGGCTTTGTTGGGACATTTCTTAAACGGATAGAGGCCATCTATAACAAACCCACCACTAAAATCACATTGAATGGAGTTAAACTGAAAGCATTTCCACTCAAATCTGGAACTAGGCAAGGATGCTCACTGTCACCATTGATACTCAATGTAGTGCTGGAAGTCCTATCCATGGCAAGCAGGTAAGAGAAGGAGATCAAGGGTACCCAAATGGAGACAGAGGAGGTCAAACTCTTGCTCTCTACAGAAGATATGCTCTTATACCTGGAAAACCCCAGGGACTCAACTACGAAGCTCTTATAAGTGATCAAGGAATGTGGCAGCATCTTGGGATACAAAATCAATACCCACAAATCACTAGCCCTCATGTATGCCAACAACAGTCAAGCTGAGAATAAAATCAAAGACTCTATACTTTTTATAGTAGCTCCAAAGAAGATGAAATGCCTGGGAATATAACCAGCAAAAGATGTGAAAGATCTCTATAAAGAGAACTATGGAACTCTGAGAAAAGAAATAGCAGAAAATGTTAACAAATGGAAGAGCACATCACGCTTGTGGCTGAGAAAAATCAACATTGTTCAAATATCCATACTACCCAAAGCAATCTACAGATTTAAATTATGATTTTTTTGAAGAGATGTCTCTATGTTGCCAGACTGGTCTCAAACTCCTGACTGGCAATCTTTTTTCTATGCTGTACCTTAAGGTTTTTTTTTTTGTTTTTTTTTTTTTGTATGCAGAGGATATGAAGATAAGATTTTAAGATTTTAATGAACATCCACCTAAGAATGGTAATTGTCATCAATTCTGACAACCTCAGTGATATAAAGCTGGGGTTGCAGATACCCAAGGAACCTCTAAAATCTCAAACCCCTTGTACCTCTGATCAAAAGCCCAATTATGATCACATTCATCCTGAGTGTAATTTCTGAAAGATTTGTTAGACTTGGACAAAATGAATTTTGAATTCACCAATTTATATATCCTTTTATAATCAAGTTAACCAATAAGTGGGTAAATATAAAAAATGTCAGTTTCTGTAATAGTTTCATTGCCATTTTTTATGCTGAAATATGTCTAAAAAATCTTGCCTTGCAAAAAAAAAATTAATCTCAGCAGCAGCTGGTCTAAGAGTTCTTTAGAGATGAAGCAGGACTATAGCCGCTGAGAGACTCAAGAATAAAAAATCCAGGAGACAGCCATTAGACCTGTCTCAATCACATCCATTCCCTGGGTGAGCCATTCCACTTTTTTGTACTCACCTCAAACCTCCCACTCTGTCTACAAATAATCTTGCCCACAATTTCACAGTAGAAATCGAGGTCATTAAGGAGAAAGTCCTTCAAATTTCCTGTTTGCATCTCTCAAGATGGTTGCAATAGGTCCTATGTGTCCCTTGTTTCCTCTTGCCACAGGAAAGGTGGTGATTGTCCTTTAACTTTGCACACTATACATGAAATCCAATTCCCTGGCCTGTTTTCATGATCTCCTTTCACTTGAATTTTCAATTGTGTTCTCTTTCATTTATTAGTTTCCACAATCTCAACAAAGTCATATTGAAAAAAAAAAATCACATTGAATTACTGTTTATTTTCCAAGTATACTTACATTTTTCATATGTGTCTGCCTTTGCCTGGGCTGTTTCCCCATCTGAACTGCCTGTTCCTTGTTTTTCATGTTTAACTCCTACACATGCTGCAAGATATTCAGCTTAACTGTTTCTTGGAGGAAATCTCTACTGGTTTTAATGGGCAGAATTATCCATGCCTGTTGTGCATTCCTGATGCAACTGACTGACATGTCGACTTATGTTACTTTTGTAAAAAATTATTTGTTTGGGGTGGTGCCTGTGGCTCAAAGGAGTAGGGCACTGGCCCCATATGTTGAAGGTGGTGGGTTCAAACCCAGCCCCAGCCAAAAATTGCAAAAAAAATTATTTGTTTGTCACATGTTGATTCTTTCTTAAGGTGAAAGCAAAATTTATGTGTAAGCATAGTCAGTCCAGGGGATAAAGACTGGCATTTAAACCCTCAATATATAGTTGAATGAATAAGTGAAAATATTATTAAGAGGGAAGAAGCAGAAAAGATACATGTTTCTATTTATATAAGAAATAAATGAATAAGAGAAGGTATTCTTAAACTGACTGCTTAAGGTTTAACCTTAATGTTAGTCGAAACTTTCTTACTCATCTTTTGGATTCATAATTAATATAATAATATCTCTCTTTGTACCTCTTCCTAAGAATTTCCTTTCTTCATTTCCTACCGAGCTTCTATTTCCATTCTAATTTTATTTAACTTTATCTGATATCTTCAGTACTTTGGACGTGTAATGAGAATGCTAATTCCATGGTTTGACTCATTCATTTCTATAAAAACCTACCTTAGACTCAATAGTTTGCTTTGTTCCAATTTCGCTTGCTTAGAGGAATTAGACTGGGAGAGCAATTTATCTCAGTTGTCTTTGATCCCATCGAGTTTGTAAAAAAATAAAAGCTTGCTTATTGGCAGAAAGTGCACAAGTGCTCCCAACTGCTTCCCAGGATCGCACCTGGAGGCTGAAGCCTCTTTCTGGATCTGGTGATAAACGTGGGATGAGGGGAAAGTTTTGATTATTATAATGGGCCCCTATCTATTTTCTTTAAAAAATAAACACAAAGAGTAGATCAGGATAAAATCTTTTGCAAAGCTGTTTTGCCCAATTGATTCTTTAATTCCGAAGCTAGAACAGGATCCTGACTATGGCTTTTCCCCAACGACATGCCATCAGGCAGAACTATATAGTTCATTCTACATTTCACTTATTTTATTTGATGAGCAGCTTTAATTACTTTTATCTTGTGAGTGAGTGAAAGATTAATAACAGGAAGAAATGAAACACTTTTTTGCTGAGCATGTAGTAATGAAAATAAGTTAATCATTTCCTTTCTTTTTATCACCCGGATTTGCTTGCTCATCTTAATCTTTCAGGGAGGCTAATCACAGAGAACTTTAAGACATTCCTTATATACGCCTGGGTCAACTATGACACCCATCCACTGCTAAGTTCATCTGGCTTCATATTCTCTTCCTGAAGCTTGGAGCACCTTATCCTCTTTTATTTCTCTTTTCTTTCCATTATATAGATATGTTCTTTTTCTCTGGCATATCTTCTTCCTCTGACTGCCAGTATTTTCAGTCTTAATAGTCATCTTGTGCCTTCCTGTCTCATGGCTCCTATCTCAATAGGTTTTGTCTTTATATTCTGCTTCTCATATTAAAAGTACCATGTGATAGCGATCGTTAAATACCTGATACATGAGAATGATGTCACATTCATTTTTGTATACATGATACCTACTTCTTGGTCTAGCATTTAGTAGACACTTTGAAAATCAATCCATCAATAAAAAAATAGAATGAAGGAAAAAACTATATATTTATATTAAGGTCATCAGAAATTTTTACTTTAAGAGAAACAATGTTAATGAAACTAATTTTACCATAGGGTAATTGATATTAACAAGAGTAAACTTCCTGCAGTATATTTCTGGTCATGAAAACATCACCAAACTTCTATATAAGGACTCAGAACATTTATATTAAACACTGAAATGAATGTGACCTCTACCCACATTCAAGAGAGATTAATAACAAAAACTAAGGTCATTATTTTACAATTCTTGGTGAGTATTTGAGAGATGGAGGTGGTAGTGTTGGTGGATTAAATTAAGAAATGTTTGCTCAGTGAAATTTGTAAAGAGCACATCGTCCTACCACACAGTTCAAAAACAAATAATAACAGATACAATTACCAGAGGCTTGCTCAGGGCTTTCCTGGGCATCATTTATTGTTATGCCATTGCACTACTATCATACATTACACATTTTTATTTTATACACAATAATTTCCATCCATCCATTCATTCATTCATTTTTCAACTCATTTTCCAGTTCAGGGTCATGGGTGGCAGGAACCTATCCTCGCAACTCAGGGTGCAAAACAAGGATGATCCCTGTGTAAGATGCTGTGCCATTGAGGGTGGACTCACACCAGACCTATTTCCACTCAGATTCAGACCACATGGACATACCAATCCACCTGACATGTGCATCTTTGGGATGTGAAAACCCACTCAAATGTGGTCAGAACATGCAAAAGCCACATGGGCAAAGGCCCTGGTTGGGAAGTTATTTGTTTCTCATTACCATTATAACAAAACAAGAACAAAATAATATTACCTGAGGAACTGTTGCATATGTATTGCCAGATTAAAGGTGAGTTTCATACAAAATCATCCTTTACCATAAAACACATGTTTATAAAACTAATGAATGATCTTGACTTTTTTAATACGTCATTGGAGACAGGGTCAGATAATTTAGTTAGGCAGCATAACCCTGACATCTAAAGGTCAAAATATTGAGGAATAGAGTCAGTCAGTAGACCTGGAACAATAAATCAAAGCTATGTGTTTGTCTTAAACCCAATACCTAAAGACAAGAATCAGAGGTGGAAGGAAGTCATTACCACTTTGTTTGTTACCCTAATGTTGAACATATAATTGTATTTTTTAAGTTTATATCAGAATATTGCAGGGGTACAAATGTTTTAGTTACATGGGTTGGTTTGGATTGTGTGATGCAAAGTTATCAGAGTGCCTGTGATGCAGGTAGCATTCCTTGGGCTCATTAGATTTGATTCCACCCATCCCCTCCTCCTCTCACATGCTTGATTTCCCTTGAGTTTTGCTGTCATCTGTGCACCTGTGTGCTGACTGGCTCCTTACAATCTAACAGTGAGCATGTGTGGTGTTTGTTTCTCCATTCTTTAGATATTTCACTCAGGGTAATAGTCTCCATCTAGTTCCACCCAAATTGCTGCAAAAGGAATTAAGTCATCTTTCTTAATGGCTCAGTAGTATCCCATGGTATGTATGTACACGCACACACACACACACACTCACATACCACATTTTGTTAATCAACTCATGAATTGAGGGACACTTGAGTTGATTCCACTTTTTTGTGATTGTTAATTGTGCTGCAATAAACATTCAAGTGCAAGGCTCTTTTTGATAAAATGACTTCTTTTCCTTGGGCTAATTATCCATTAAAGTGATTTCTGGGTCAAAGGGCAGGTAGGTCTTCCTGTAGTTCTTGGAAGAATTTCCATTCTTTCTTCTATAAAGATCTTACTAGTTTGCAGTCTCAACAACGTTGTGTAAGTGTTCATTTCTCTCTGCTTCTATGTCAACAACTTTGCTTTGGGACTTATTGTGCTTCCCTTAAATGAATTTTTCATACCCATAAATTCTACCCTTTTTAATAATTCAAATTCTTTAGTGAATTTTTCATTCATTTCCTAAATTTCTTTTGTGGTTTCTTTGCATTGGTTTTCCATTTCTCTTGGATTTCCTTGAGATTCTTTATGATCCTTTTGGGAATTCTTTATCTGTCACTTTAATGTTTTTTGTTTGGTATCCATTGGTAAAGAGCTATCCTTTCCTTTTGGGGAACAGCTGGTTTTTCTTACTTATGGAGTTCTTCTGCTGATTCCTTCTCATCTGGCCACTTGATGGAGTGCTGCATGTGTTGGTCATAGCTTGGGGGCCTGTCCCTGGATCCCGGATGATCAATCCCTGACCATGCCAGGGAGCAGTGTGCTGCACTGCTCCCAAGTTGCCTATGGGGTGTTCAAGCAGTTTTGACGTCCCTCTCAGGTTGCCTCTGTCGTGCTCTGTGAATTGTGCTGTGTCCCCCAGCTAAACCTCCACGACTGGCGGTTGGTTACTGTGGGCATGAATTACCCATGTTCTATTTGTTTCAGTTGGGTGATGTTATGATGCAAAAAAGTTGTTCCTCCTGTCATGGGTTGAAGTTTGTGTGAAAGAGTCGGCTCCCGAGATATTCTTTTGTGCCTACGGGAGGCTCTAGTTCTCTAGGTAGAGTATTTGTGTGTGCCAAGGTTCAAGTGAAGCCCTGTAGCTGCCAAGGTATTGCTTGATCCCCATCGCCAATGAGGTGGGGAGAGGAGAAAGGCATGTCCTGTTTAGGTTGTGGAAGCTTGAAAGGCTTTGCAAAGCTTCGGCAGGGCTCAGATCTTTCTGTCCCAGCCACTGGGCGAGTTGTTGGTAAGAGAGGATCAGGGCAGGCTCACCAGTGAGGGACTAATGCTTGATTGTTAGGGCGCCAACTGGGATCTTTCTTCTTTTTTCCAGTAGCTTCTGTGGGAAGGGATGAACACTTTCCTAAATCACCGCTCCTCAGCCCTTCCCAGAACACTGCCTTCAGTTCAGTACCCTTGGGATGCCTCACTACCTGACTCCAGCTCTCAGACCTCCCTCTGGGCTGTGTATCTGACTCATCAGCATACCTTTCCAAAAATCAGTAGGCAGGGAGTTCCCAGAAGGTGCACCCAGTTCCATCACATGTTCTCAAGAAAAGAGGTGTGGGCTTCACTTTTTGGGGAGACTTCCGTGTGGAATGCAAAACTCCCTCTCCCAGATAAGCAGCTATTTGAGAACTTCTCTACGCAGCTGTAATGAGTGAGGTACAGACTGCAATTCCTGGTCAGGCAGAGCTCAGATTGCTTTCTGGATTGCAGTGGACAGGGGAAGTTCAGGAGTGAAAGCATCTGGATGGAAGAAAACCAGCACTTCGGTCACTTGTGGCCCTCTCCCAGGGATTTCCTCTCATGGACTGCCCAAACTCTGGTGACACACTAGTTCACCAGGCTATTCCTCATTTGCTTCTGTACCTGGACCCATTCACTGAGCTCCAAGCCTCTCTGGGTATGGTCTTCCCTTATATGTCCTCTTCTTTATCTCCTTCCCTCTCAGCTTTGTCATTTTTCTCCTTTGGGTCCCCGGCTGTCTCAGTTCTTTCTCTGTGATTCTCTTTCCTCTCCTCTATAGATATCCCACCTTCCAGGCAGAAAGTGTGGCAAGCCATGTGTCTAGTTGGAGTCAGCCATCTTTTTTCAGACCATTAATTGTATTTTTAAGTAAATTAAAAATAATAAGCCTCTTGAAACACCTTTTATTTATGTTCTTTACTCTCTTCAATAACTACTTATAAGTCATACATAAAATAACAAAGAAAGATTTAATGAGTGAAGTACAAATCATAGTAATCTGACTTATATATCTAAATAGAAATGAAACTTCTGTACTTTTCAAAAAACATACGCTAAGGTAGAATCAAGTAAATGTAATAAATGTTACCCTATACATTAAAATTAGCCCAAGGGTCTCTTGATTAGGAAACAATGGAAGCTTTTCAGGTTCACTAGCTTTATATTTTGGCTAACTAATTAAATTAGTATGCTATGTACTGATTGTCATTCATGACTTGATCTTTTATTATCTTTTCCTTGGAATCATCACAATGTCAAAGAATCTCCTGAATGCATTCTTATTTGAAAATGATTGTACTGCGTATCTTTAGCAGAAGTTGATAGAACTAGTAATATTTAAACATATTTGACTTTTTATGGTGGTGTGAAAACCTTATGATGTTTGGAATAATGAATGTTCACTATTGCAAGAAGTATAATAGCATAGTAGATTTTATTTAAAATGTAGATGTTATTTTTCATGTTACATGCAACATAAATTTGAGGCTTACAATTATTAGGTGAGTTTTCTCTAAAATTGATGAAAGGATGATTTTTGTGTTTTTATGTTTTTTTTTTTGAGACAGAGTCTCAAACTGCTGCCCTGGGTAGAGCACTGTGATGTTATAGCTCACAGCAACTTCCAGCTTTGGGGTTCAAGTGATCTTCTTGCCTTGGTTTTTCTACTTTTAGTAGAGACAAGGTCTCGCTTCTGCTCAAGCTAGTCTCGAACTCCTAAGCTCAAGAAATGCACCGGCCTCCGCCTCCCATTATAATTTTTAAATATTGAATTTGTACAGAGAGCACCAGACCATTGCATATACATTGTAAGACAAGAAAGAACTGTATAGAAATTATAATCCTCAAGTCACAAATTTGACTTATGAAATTACAAAAGATGTAAGATAAAATATAGAATATAGCAAATGTTATCCATATACACTGCTACAATTTTAATAGTTTTTCCTATTCTTAAAATGTGCATACATCGTTTGACAACTCTGCATACATACACACACACATATGTATACACATTTATGAGAAAGATAGAGAATGGTATGACTATGTTTCATGGAACACAGTTTGTAAATCAAAGATATTTCATATAATGGACCAAGAATCTGGAGAATATGATATTATATGTAATTATACTGGTTGATCCTAAAATATTTTCCTGTACCTCAGTCACCAAGAAAAGTTTGGGATAGGGCCGAAGAACGAGAGATAGAAAAATTCCTGATACCTTTGAGCATCTGAGGAGAGAATCAGTCCTTTGTCCCCTAAATATAGTCCAGGAACATTGATGAAGCTTAAGAATCTCTGTACTTACAGCTTTGCTTAGAAACAAAATAATATTCTAGATCCTGTGTTAAGGCAGATAGGACTAAATTTGCTCCACAGATATATAGAATGTTTCTTATTTATAGAAAACAGCATAGATGTGCCTAACAGAATCATGAGACAGCTGCATAATTACTGTAAATGAAAAGCCTTCAGTTACACCCTAAAATATGGCAAGAGAAAATCCCTTTGCAGCTTCAGAGCTTGAATGCAGAAGAGTACTAAGTGATAAATCTTAGGCTTTTTGGGTCTATGATTATTTAGAAAAAATCCTCCAATAAAATAAATTGTTGTTCAACAAAGTCAAATATACAAGGGGAAAAGCGTGCTCCTGCTATTGAAGACAGGAGCACTAGACAATGAGTAAATACACACAACTGGGTTTTGGCCATTGCTGTGTGAAGAACAATTGAAATTGTTTTAAACAAACACTAAAGTGCAAAAATTAAAAGTAATATTATATTTGGAAGAAACTGTTGGATATAATCAAACCATGTTCTTCATTATAATATAAGCTATCAACTTGCTTTGGTAACTAGGAGAAAGAGATACCATCTCCTAATGCCTAAGTTACAGAATTTATGTGTTATCTTAAAACTGGGACTCACAATGAGAAAAAAGACTTAAGAAAAAACGAGGATAAAAATGAATAGGGTAGAAAGTAACATAGTAGTGTCCAGAATTATGTTTTCTCATAATTTAGGTGTTAGCGTTAAACATACACATCTTCAATGCATAATACCATATTACCGAGCCCGGGTCTTCACCATTATTCACTGGAAATAGACATTTTCCCTTAAAAAAATACCAAAATATTAACAGTAAAAAAACAAGACGTTATCTTGGGGGAAACCCTAGCCATGATCCTTCATTCAGAAATTCAGTACTTCATTTTATTTCCATGACATGAGGACAAATATTTCTCTTGAACCATTTTCCCAAGTTTGACAGTGAGTGTTCTTGATTTATTTTAGAGAAACACTTATTTAAATCATTTCATCAATAATATTTACTTCTGTTAATTTTCAAATATTTTAAAAACATTTACAATATTTTAAAGGGTAGATATTAATGCTTATGTAATAGGTAGAAATATGTTATGGTCACAAAGCATTATTTCCTTGATAATATTTTATATAAATTTAGAGAAACAAATTACCGCTCACTAACTGGGGCTAAAAGCAATGTAAAGAGGCAGGAAAAAAGTAGCAATGTGGATGACTTAAAAAATTACAGCATCATAATCATTAAGATTCTGAAAGGGAATAAGATTTTTTAAAACTGGGAGTTCACTAAATAAGAATCTCCTTAAAAAGGACTTTTTTAGGTGATGAAAACAAAAGGGTATTCCATTAATAAATGTATGCTTCTTCAGTGTGCTTAGATTTTTAAATAAAATATTAAAAATCAAATAAGGGGCACCTCAGCAGGATAAAGAGAAGAAAATAATAAACATCCAGCAGTGAAGTTTGAAACATTGATACTCTGAACAAGTTTGTGTAAACTACTGAAGTAGGTACAATTTTGTGTAATAAAAGGACAATCATTGCTTCTAAAAGGAAAATTCTTAATTTGAATATAATTTCCTTAAAAATAATATTTAAATGCATGATTTATAGGTTTAGAAGACAAGGTAGTTCAGAAAAATAAAACGATAGTAGGGAAGAACTTAGCTACATTAAATTCCAGATTTGGAATATTATTGCCCACACTAATAGCTAAGTGACTGATGGAAAGTTAGAACCACAATCAGCAAACATTGGGAAATAATAAAATACTGCAAAGGTACCAGAAAGGGTTAAAGAGAAAACTCGGCTGTACTTTTAAAAGTAGCCATTAAAGCTTCGCACTGAAGATTTTGATATCGAGGGTTTGAAATCAAGATCTGCAAAAATTTACAAGTAAAAATTTGGTGGTTCATGTGTAAGAAAGCTTTTACCAGGATCCGATATAAAGCCCCCGAGCATGCCAGAAAGTTAACCTGAGTTACCTGATAATACTAAAATAAATAGACATACCTCTTTTCAGAAGCCAATTTTATAAAATTTCTGTATAGCTCAAAAACGACAATAGTTCTTAAGTTAATCTGACCCTTATTTATCATCTGCATTGCCCTCACGCAAAAATATTTTTATCACCTCAGTATATATGATACATAAACTTTTTCACATTATTTATTATTTCCACATATTCCTTGACACCTAGTTTGTACCAATTAAATAAATCTTATTACATAAAATTATAAAAACAAATAAAAACTAAACTATCTTATAAAATTCAGCCATGTGCAGGGTGGCGCCTGTAGCTTAAGCAGCTAAGGCACCAGCCATATATACTAGAGCTGGCAGGTTCGAATCTGGCCTGGGCCTGCCAAACAATGACAACTACAACCAAAAAATACCCGGGCGTTGTGGCGGGTGCCTGTAGTCTCAGCTACTTAGGAGGCTGAGGCAAGAGAATTGCTTAAGCCCAGGAGTTTGAGGTTGCTGTGAGTTGTGGTGTCACAGCACTCTACCCAGGGTGATAGTGTGAGACTCTGTCTCAAACAAACAAACAAACAAACAAACAAAAATAAACACAACCATGTGCAAGTACCTTGAAGGTCAAAAAACTCAATAAAAATGATGTAACATTTTCTGGATTGAAGAATGTACATTCTCATAGATTTTTCTTCCCTGTACATAGTAAATTGAAGGCATTAACTTAGTCATTAAAACTTACTTGTATCCAAGTTTCACAAACTAAGTTTAGTTTGTTGAGACAATAGTTTGCTGAGGACTCTTGGTTATGCCTTTAACATGTCTGATTTGTATACAATCTATGATAGACTCTATTAACTTCTCTAAAAAAATTGTTCTATTCAACGTGAGCACACATGTATTCTTCAGATTTGACCATGTGACTGATTTCTGTCATCAACGGCAAACAGAAGTGATGTGTGACCCTTCCATCTTGACCTGTGATGAGCCGTCTGAACTCTGCATGTTCTTTTCCTATTCCAGTTAGTAGCAACAAAATTAACCACCGCATCCAGCATGGAAGCCACAAACTGCAGAGAGCAGATCACGCACAGAGTTCTATCACATGGATAAGAAATAATTCACACTTATATTTCAATCATATTTCGGGGCCTATTTCTTGCAGAAATGATCCTACCATAACTAATGCACAGTGCTTAGTAATGTTACTAAGCTCCTTCCCTGTGGAGACACGATGACAGCAGAAATTCCAATAGTTTTAAGTAAAATCTTTTTGCTATTGTTACATTAGTGTCTTCTTGAAATGCCCATGGTTACTAATTACATCTGTTCCCACTTTCTGATACATTTCTTTTAATTATCACTATACTTTATTATATTTTTAGTTAACCTATTTATAGTAAGATCTATTTATATAAACTCTATTTTGAACCATAGTTTCCTGATAGCTAGATTTTAAAATATATACACCATTTCTGTTCACAAATTGCATATTCACACAGTGAACACGTATGTCAAAAAAAACAATATAAGTGCGGATGTGAATTTTGTCAAACTGCATGTGTAATGGTTTCTGTTCTGTATCCCTTATTTCTTTGACTAAGAAGTCAAAGGTGGGAGTAAGTATAGTAGTTCTGTGCAAAAGGGCAAATTAACAGAACTAAGTAGAAAACTTGAAGCCATTGCTAAACACTTCATGTTTAGCTGAAGGGGTGTATTGCATGGTAATCATACATTAACATTTTTTATCTCCTATTGCCTACCACATCCATCTATTCTAACAACATCTCCCATTATGGTCCATGTGTGAATTTCCATCCACCTGTTTTCCTTTTTCTTCTCTTCACTGGGAAAGTGGTCAAGCTTCTCTCAATCTGTGGTTCTCAGCACTCAGGCACGTCTCTGTTAGAATATCACCAGGAAGGTCCTCCTCATAAAATTTTCGCCCAGGCCAATTTCTTTAAGTGTTTTCCCTACACTTTCTTCTAGAATTTATATAGTTTCATGTCTTAAGTGTAAATCTTTAATCCGGTAAGAGTTAATCTTAGTTAGTGGTGAAAGGTGTGGATCCAGTTTCAGTCTTCTGCAGGTCACCAGCCAGTTCGCCTAGCATTCTTTGTTAAAAAGGGAATCTTTTCCCCACTCAATATTTTTAATTGTCTTGTCAAAGATCATATAACGGTTAAGTAGCTGGGTTCATGTCTTGGTTCTTTATTCTGTTCCATACATCTACCTCTGTGTTTTTGTGCCAGTACCGTGCTGTTTTGATCACTATCAAAACTATCACTATCAAACATCACTGTAGTCTGATGTTTGGTAGCGTGATTCCTCCTGCTTTGTTTTTATTTCTGAGTAATGTCTTGGCTATTTGAGTTTTTTTTCTGTTTCCATATAAAATGAAGTATTTTTTTTTGAGATCTTTAAAGTGTGATAGTGGGACTTTAATAGGGATTGCATTAAAATTATATATTGCTTTAGGTAGTATGGACATTTTAACAATGTTGATTCTTCCCAGCCATAACTAAGAAAATGACATCAAGGCTATGTTAACCAGTTTGATGAAAATATTTCAAATTGTATATAAAAACAGCACACTGTACCCCATGTCAATATTAATGTACACAGCCATGATTTAATAAAATAAATAAATAACTAAAAAGAATATCACCAGGAAGATAGTCTTTCTGAAAGTAGGTTCCTTTTATTTGCTTTCTTTTGCTTGCATTAGGTCATTAAACATGAAATGTCCAACCCTGAATCAAAAGTTTAGTTTATTATATCTCAAACAGGAAGCAGTACAATTAATCAAAGTATGTGCCTAACCTATCCATAAAGTTTTGCCATCTTCACAATGAAATTATGAAAGAAAAATTTTTGAAAGGTAATCACAAGCCAAGCCATGCATTTGAAAGAATAAGGATGTACCTCACAGGAAAAATAAGACAAGAAGTGTCAGAGTTAAATGTCAGAGATATCAACTGTCCAAATTAGTACTTAAGGAAATCAGACACTTCATACTTAATGACCTAGTATCTTTCACGTTTCCTTTTTGGTGATACTTGACTGTGGGGAAATAAAGTCACATTTGTACATATATTGAAGGCTAGGCATGTTTTCAGTGTGATTTAGTTAGACTACTGATTTCTCCAAGGGGAGTTCATGGAACCAAGCCAAATGATCCTTTCATGAATTTGAATAAAGACAGACACAGTAAATATGTGCTTCCTGATTTAGCAAGACACTCAGTGGAGGCTATCATCAATCTGGGAGCGTTTCCTTGTTGAGAAGTTCTCCAGTTATTAGTTCCATTTTTCTTTTTCATGCACCCATGAACCTACATTTTAAACACTTATTTTAATTTTTTTGTACATATTATGGATACAAAAAAACCACATTCTTATCCTTAAGCTATTTTTAAATATATATTCAATGATAATAGTGGCAACTATTACCAAAGTTTTAGTTGGTTAGTTCAACACTTTGGAATGCGTATCATATACTTGACACCATGCTAACTGGCATGCACCAATAAATCTCATTTAATTCTTATAATGTAGAAGCTAGGGTCAATTTTCCCTCAGATTTATAGATAAGAAGACCAAAGAACAAAAAGTTTAAAAAACTATATACAGGTATACAGCTATTAACTGATGAACCTGTGATTCAAGCACAGGTAAATTTCTGAAGTCCTTCTCCTAAGGTGAAAGTATAAACTGTTAATGACCCCAAATTTAGTGGAATATCTACTGCAATGGGTGGTCAAATATTAATCTTTTAAGGTATTAAGAGAAAGAAAGAATCAAAAGAAAACATAATTAATAGTATAAATGAAACATATGTACATGTTAATAAAGTTAAAACATGTTAATAAAGTTAAAACATATATGCATTACTAATTATCAAATTATTGCATCACATTTTAAAGACAAACTTTGAAAATTGCTGTGTTTTTCCACTGCTTATGAAATGCTTTCAGGGTTGAAAAGGACTTTAAAGCTGTATCTTCAAAATGATTTCCCCATGTAGAAATTACCTTAGTAACATCCATAGCAATTGATTATCAATGTCTACTTAAATTTTCTCTGGGAAAATGAAATTCAATTCCTCATAACACAGTCCAATCTATAGTGTGTGATCTCTGAATTCTGTGTTGCTTTTTTCTAACTTCAAATTATTGATTTTAGTTCTATCTTCTGAGCAACACATAATTAATTTACTTACTGATTCTATTTGACAGCCCTTCAAATATTTATAATCCTTCATAATGAAGGATTCTAGTTCCAAAATAAACCATCAGTTGAGATGCAGTGTATCAAAATTACCAAAATATTCTAAGAGAACAAACTTATCTCCTACATTTTCACCTCATACATATACATACAAAAACATCCAGTCTTGGGTGGCACCTGTGGCTCAAAGGAGTATGGTGCTGGCCCCATACACCAAAGTTGGCAGGTTCAAACCTGGCCCCAGCCAAAAATTCAAAAACTGCAAAAAAAAAAAAAAAAAATTTCCAGTCGTTACTTTAAAAGTAATTAAAATGCAAAATTTAAGAAATAAAAAAATTAAAGCTCATACAAACTTAATATTAATTTCATATAATAAATGTGACTCTATTAATGGTAGAGAAGCCAATCAAACTGCCAGATTTTATCCTCTGATTTCACATTCTTCTTGATTTTTTGAAGGTCATTGCCAACTTATTTTCAAGGTACACTCTTGTCTATTTAAACCTATTTCAAAGATATAGGCAAGATTATTTCTTTTGGTTTCTCCTACTCCTAACACAACATGGAACTCCTCAAGTCATCTAAATATTCACAAATAAGAAAAAAGGGAAATCAACATGAAAAACTAATAAAGACCCCACATTCCTAATCTCATCATAATTTTCAGGTTTTATTGTATTTCCTATATCATCTCTTCAGGGTGATGAATATATGTTTCCTTTTACTCGTTTGAGGAACATGACTAGTCTATCCTTGAATAAGTAGAGATTCTACCCATTACAGGTCAAAGAAAAATGTGCTACAAACTGACTATGGCTCATTCTTTATTCTGCTGCTGAGCAGAATTAGTCCCCAGTTAAACTGTACTTTGTTTAGAAGGTGATTTTTCCAAACCATTAAATGACATATAAATAGATTTCTGAAACAAGTCTAAAATAGGGAATAAGAGAAAAAAATTCTCTAAATTTCATGACTATTGAAATAATAAAGTTAAAATGCTAGAGTACTTCTCATAATATGAAGTAATACTTGATCTCCCATGGGCAAGCACAGACATGAAATTTCCTAGGGTCAGGAATGTGGTAAACAAGGACGAGGCAGCATTCTCTGCAGAGAGAAGGAAACAGCAGAAACAGAAGAGCAAAGGCTTCCAGGGAGAGACTTCTGTTGGATGTGGTGGATGGGCTTGATAAATGTTGAGTTTGGATGCTAATTCTAAACATATTTCCACTTTTATATTCTAATTCCTCTCTATTCCTACATCTCTCAACTTTTGCAAGCATCTAGGAAAACTCAGTTTATCCACCATTTAGTAGCAGGAAACGAGGAGGAGTTATATGAAAGATTAAGGCAAAGTGGCACAGGAATATCTGGATGTGTACTGGGGAATCATGATAAGGTAACATAAAGAGAAACCAGGAGCAGAAATTAAGAGTGAACTGGAGATTAAACAAGTAGACACACTAAACAGTTCTGGGCATATTTTAGGGTCTTTCATGAGTTGCATATCAAATGAAGGCTAAAGTTTCACAGCTTTACTGTTCTCCCCAAAAGTTAGAGTAACTCCAGAGGGTAGGATTTCTAAGCTCTGAAGTCAGATATAACAGGATAGCATCTTTAACTTATAAAGGATTTATCACATATCAATAGTAAAAGCAAAGACTCTTTTTACTTACATATAGATGTTTAAAACAAATATTTAAATGAATGAACAGTTTGAACCTCACATCATTAAGGAAAACATTTTAGGTTTGATGAATAGTTAGTATGTGATGATACAAATGTGCTGCTCATGCTCTGAAGCTTATATGAAATTTGATATGAAATTTGGAATGATTGAAGAAGACATAACTGATTAACATTCTGTTACAAATTCAAATTGAAATTACCCCATATTTTCAAAATAAACTCAAGATATTTTCAGGAAAATAATTTCCACAAATGGAAATCATAATCATAACATTATCTGTGGAAAGCTTCACTATAAAGAAGATTTCAAAATCTGCATGAAGCTAACAGGAATCTAAACTTGTCTAGTGTCATTTATGTCACATATTTGACAATTAAGGCTTTTACCCATTGCTAGTTTGGTAGCCAAACTCCAGGAACAGTGTAAGCTAAAACCTTTCTTCTTCTACGCTATGACATCTCGTAACCAAGGGAATCTCTCGATGATGCCCAAGAGTATAGGGCTTTACAGTAGTGTAACATGCCTACCTCTGAATCTCTGCAAGTAAGAAGTCTGATGTGTCACTCTACTGGAACACAACTATGATTATGTGTGTGTGTGTGTGTGTGTGTGTGAAGCAAGTGGTTTAGTTTCTATGTTCCCCATCATTAAATGAAATGGTTAGAATAATAACCATTAAGATTCCTTCAAGCTACAATGAACACTGGTTCCATAATTACTTCCCTTCATTCTTTGAATTGAAAGTGCTAAAACTCCAGTTGTACACAAATGCATAACAGTTCTATTTTGAGCAATATACTTGACTTGCAGTTGTAGCCACAAGCTACTTGAAAGTTTTGTTATGTGTTACTGAGATCATTTTGATGCCATGCAAAATTTGTATATCTACCTTTTTTAACAAATAGGTACCTGACCTCTTGTCTATTTATAATGAACTACGTTATAGCTTCAATATAGGACAAATTCTGGAATAAGGTCATAAAAAAGTATGCTAACATGAAGATAATGAAAATGTCACCAGAAAAAATTCAAAGATAAAGCTACTGTGTTGTCAAGGAAATATCTGTTTTTTCACTCAGGAAAATGTAAATCTCATCAAGGCCCATGCACACAACAAATGAGATTGTCAACTCAAGACAACTATCTTTCGCTATATTACTTACAAAGAAAAGTTAGCTTGTTGGAGGATAGACTCCTGAAGATATGAGTGTCAATCAAACCTGGAGAAGACAAAATAGCATGTGTCCCGCACTATACATGTGTTTTTTCTGTAGCACCTCTGGCTCCCTTCTGAAAGGGAATAATAAGTACTATTGCACTAAATTCAATAGTGATTTTGTCTTTCCTCCTTTCTTTCTTTCATTCCCTCTCTCCTTCCGTGCCTTCCTTTCATCCTTCCTTAATGACTTTACCAAGAAAATGTCCACCAAGAAAAGAATGAAATTTGGTGAAAAAATTTAGAATTGTATAAATGTCAGCAAAAGAGCTACATATAGGCTCAGCGCCTGTGGCTCAAGCGGCTAAGGCGCCAGCCACATACACCTAAGGTGGTGGGTTCATATTCCCAGCCCCGGCCCGCCAAACAACAATGATGGCTGCAACCAAAAAATGGCCGGGCGTTGTGGCGGGCACCTGTGGTCCCAGCTACTTGGGAGGCGGAGGTAGGAGACTCGCTTGAGCCCAGGAGTTGGAGGTTGCTATGAGCTGTGATGCCATAGCACTCTACCCAGGGGGATAGCTTGAGGCTCCGTCTCAAAAAAATAAAATAAAATAAAATAAATAAATAGAAAGTATAGGTGGAGCAACAGCTCCTAGAACTCGGAAAGGCCAAGGTGGGAATATCCCTTAAGGTCAAGAGTTTGAGACCAGCCTACACAAGAATAAGATCCTGTCTCTACTGAAAATAGAAAAATTAGCTGAGCCTCATGGCAGGCGCCTATAGTTGCAGCTAATTGGGAGGCTGAGCTAGAAGGATAGCTTGAGCCCAGGAGTTTGAGATTGCTGTGAGTTAGGTTGATGCCACAGCATTCTAGCCTGTGTAGAAGAATGAGACTCTGTCTCAAAATAAAAAATAAAAAAAAAAAGGAGAAAGAAGAAAGGAGGGAGGAAGGAAGGAAGGGAGTGAAGGAAAGAAGGAAGGAAATAAATCTGATGTTACAGAAGTAGTAGCAAATAAATTTGGTGATATTTCCCGGAGACAGAGATTATAGAAAGGAGGAAATTAACATTTATCAATTAAGCAGCCAGGTAGTAGGTACTGTTAAGTACTTTGTACGTGTTCAAATTTAATCATTGTCCTATGAGGTGGATATTATAAACTTATTTTTGCAGATGAGTAAAATGAGGCTTATAGAAGCTAAGTTTTATGCCTAAGGTCATACAGCTAATTGGAGGGATCTGAACCTTTCAAACCCTGTGTTCTTTCTTCTGTGTCATGCTACTGCACAGAAAATTAGCTTAATTTGTTTTTGTTTTTTAAAGAGAAAATGGGGGCTCGGCACCTGTGGCTCAATCGGCTAAGGCACCAGCCACGTACACCTAAGGTGGTGGGTTCGAATTCCCAGCCCGGGCCCACCAAACAACAATGATGGCTGCAACCAAAAAATGGCCTGGCGTTGTGGCAGGCGCCTGTGGTCCCAGCTACTTGGGAGGCTGAGGCAGGAGACTCGCTTGAGCCCAGGAGTTGGAGGTTGCTGTGAGCTATGATGCCACGGCACTCTACTCAGAGGGATAGCTTGAGGCTCCGTCTCAAAAAAAAAAAAGAGAAAATGGGAGGCAGGAACAGAAAGCAGGAGTATCAGATTGACTTGGTCAAATCCTAGGCCAAACAGACTAGCAGAAGCAAGATTGCTGGTGATTATGTTGTGAATGGAATGTGACGG
>CAUYQV010141144.1:0-22104 GCA_963574575.1 Galagoides demidoff
CCAGCCTGGGCCGGCCAAACAACAATGACGGCTGCAACCAAAAAATAGCTGGGCATTGTGGCGGCGCCTGTGGTCCCAGCTACTTGGGAGGCGGAGGCAGGAGACTCACTTGAGCCCAGAAGTTGGAGGTTGCTGTGAGCTATGATGCCATGGCATTCTATCGGGGGGATAGCTTGAGGCTCTGTCTCCCCCCAAAAAAATAAATAAATAAATAAAAATAAATAAATAAATACACATTTTGAGAAATGTTTGCACTTGAGTCCAGCATCAGTTCTGTATCTCTTCTATATCATATATATAAATAGGCACTTGTTCAAACATATCTGTTATCAAGGAATTCTTGGCAGTAGGACACGTTTTAAGGACATTGTGCTTTCTAAAAACTTTTCTACTCTTAACTTTATCTTAGAGTTAAAGAAACAGACTCAGAAGGATAGGTGATTTACCTGTACAGTGTTTTATTCTTGTATCTTTACTATTCCTGTGGATTTTATCTATTTCTTTCTTTTCTTATCCTAGTAGTTCATTTTCGTTCAGCAACTTTTCTGGAAAGAAATGTTAGGATTACAACACTAGCCATTTGGGGTCTCTGATAATAAATTTTCTGTATGCCAGATGGGAAAGACTAAATCCAAAGAATAAGATTTGGGATGGTTTATATATATATTTTTGCTTTATTAATATTGTCTGTGTTAGTCATGTGATAGTGGTCTGTAACAAGGTGGCCAAAAAAGTCTGGAAACATAGACAAGTTGTTGATAACATGGTTTATTGACTTTACATCCCAATACGTTTGTGGTTCACAAAGTCTGATCCCTGGACACCTGAGAACCTTTTAGGGGATCTGTTAAATCATTTTTCATGATAATTCTGAAATTACATACCTTTTCATTAATTGATGTTTATATTGACTGTGCAAAAACCATGGCAGGTGGGACTTGCTGGGCCTTGGCATGACAGTGGCACCAACTGTATTGGCTGTCATCTATATTCTTTGCCACCATCACACATTCAGCTTTACTTATGAATATTCTTGGTTCTGTACTTTTTTAATGAATATTCTTGATGGAGCAGTAACAGTTTTTCATTTTATTAAATCGTTACCCATGAAAATGTCTTCTTAATTTTCTATGTGTTGACACTGGCATTGTGATGTATGATGTGTTCAGTATTATTTGTCTCCATATTTTATGGCTACTCTTGTTTCCTTTTTTATGATACCGACTCTTTTAATGTTTGTTTCCAGCAATGTTTTTGGAACAGTGCCAGTGGGCGCTTCTGCACAGACACAGCCTGCTTCTTCAAATGTGCCTGCTCCATTTGGAGGTATGTGCTGGTTTTTATAAGAAACCGAACTATATATTGTATAGCGTTTTCTTAGGGGTACCAGAAGACAGTCAAAGCAATGATTTATTATTAGAAAGCTTGAAGTTTCTATCTCAATAAGTATAGTGAACAAATATTTTAAATTTCAAATATAAGAGGTACTAGGATTTTATAGTGTATTTTATAATTTTTTAAAGCTACGCCTTCCACAAATCCATTTGTTGCTGCTGCTGGTCCTTCTGTGGCATCTTCTACAAATCCATTTCAGACCAATGCCAGAGGAGCAACAGGTAAGAAAAAAAAAGACAGACTGTGGAGCAGTAAGCTTTGGGGAAGGTATTTATTGGAACATACACCATCTGAGTAACACAGAAAATGGGGCTTCTTTCTTACTGGAGCAGATTGCAGATGGATAGAAGAGTTTATCCATGGAGGACAATACTAGCTGAAAGTTAATGGAATTCTAGAATTGACACTTGAAAGGGACCTTAAAAATTATTTGGAGTCTACCCTCCCCAGTCAGAGTCTTCATTTTTCAGGTAGGGAAGCCTAACACGGACATGAGATTTTTTAGAACTACGCAGATAATTCATAACATAGGTGGGACTTGAACACAGTAATTTTGACTTATTTGGTGATCTGGTTTCAGAATTATTGGTTATAAATCATTCAGTCTTTTTTTTTTTTTTTTTTGAGACGAAGCCTCAAGCCATCCCCCTAGGTAGAGTGCCATGGCATCACAGCTCATAGCAACCTCCAACTCCTGGGCTCAAGCGAGTCTCCTGCCTCCGCCTCCCAAGTAGCTGGGACCACAGGTGCCCACCACAACACCCGGCCATTCTTTGGTTGCAGCCATCATTGTTGTTTGGTGGGCCCGGGCTAGGGATTCGAACCCGCGACCTTAGGTGTATGTGGCTGGCGCCTTAGCCCATTGAGCCACAGGCGCCGAGCCGAGACTGTCTTAAAAAAAAAAAAGTGTATTTGGGTGGCAGAACAAAGATACTTTTTATATTCACCTTCTATTTTAACCTATTTATGATTGTTCTATAATAAGCACTATTTACTTACCAAATTTTTGCATAATAATAATAATACCCGTTCTGCCTCACTAACAGGGATGTTTTAGGGTAAAAAATAGGATTGTCACTAAAAATTTCATAAACATGCAGTCAAGGAGAGCTTCTAGTAAAGACACATGGCGACCTTCAAAATAATTTAGCATAGAATTTCACAATGCATCACTAGGGCTGTGATGATTCATATTAACAGGAACAAAAATAATGCTAAGATTATGCACGAACAATCAGCCTCAAGTGTGAATCAGTCTGGGAATTCATTCCATACTGAAAGTACCAACCTAAGACTGTCTTCTGCCTCAGTTGCATCAAGATGTCCTGGACTAAAAACAATTATAAGAGATCAAAAAGTCCTGGCCAATAAAATGATCATTGGATTATGTAAAAATATTAATAAGGCAGTGAACATTACTGATATCACAATTGCTGGTAGCAGGAACATTTTCAAATCCTAAGGAGACAGAATTCAATCAGTAGCTCTGGCAGAAGAATTAAAGCAAATGTGTGTAAATCGAATACTACTAAATTAAATTCTGTTGTCCTGGCAACCCTAATGCTTCGATAAATAAGTTACTCCACATCTTACAGAACTTGGAATTGATCACATGTTAGTGGAAATACAGAAGTCATTCCCTCTACGGATTTGTCATGTGGCCAAAAGATTTCTATCTCAAAAATAGCTACTAGCCATGGATTTAAGCCCCAGGGGCTGAGATGTAACCAGCTGGGTACAAGCTGGGGATTGCTCTGCTCCATTCCCTCCCATTTCTACCCATCTAAACAGAACCCAGATTTGGTTTTGGCAGTGACTGTGCACACACACGTGGCCTGTGCTCTGCTTTGTCTGGGAGCCTGACCCACATGGACTGCATCACGGGTTCTCGTGAACTTGAACTTCCTGCTGGGTTTGGCCTGTGGAGACACCCTGCAGGAGACCACAGAACAGGGGAAGGATAAAGCCAGGGTAGTCATCCCCCTGGCCCCTTCTTGCCAACTGGCTTATCTCTGAGCCTACACTCCTAGGACTGGAGAAGCTGCTCTCTCCTCACAGACCTGTATACCCAGGGCACAACTGTCTCTAGGGTCTAGAAGTCGTTCCCAGACCCCCCTTTAGGCCTGGGTCTACTTGGGTTCCACTGTTGTTACTGTGTTTGCTTCTTCATGAGTTCTTTGCCTAGGTTGATATCTATGGATTTCCCAACATTTTCTTCTAATGTTTTTATAGTTTCTTGCCTTAGGTTTAAGTCTCTTATCCATCAGGAGTTAATTTTTGTGAGTGGTGAGAGGTGTGGATTCTGCTTCAGTCTTTTACAGGTGGCTATCCGGTGCTCCCAGCACCATTTATTGAACAGAGATTATTTTCCCCAGTTCATGCCTGGGTGTGCTAAGGCTCTGCTATTACTAGGGGACTGGCTCTTCTGTTGAATCCCTACACCCCTCCCTGTCTTGGTAAATAGACACTTCATTAAACTGTCTGCAAGTTACTCAATGGAGTGTGTCATTCGTTTCCCACGGGGACCCTAAATTATCCATTTGCCCCAGGGAAGGCTGGCTGCACCTGCAGCTCTGGGAGCTCACCATGGTTTGTTTAAGCCAATCAGCACCTTCCACTCATTGATTAAGGAGTAGGCAGAAGATATGGGGTCCAATGAGGGTAAACCCCAGGATTCTTGCTGACATGCCATTATTCTCTGGGGCCGCTGTTCTTGCTGGGGATGGGATGAGTAGAAACAAGGATGGGGCTTGGAAATTACAGACATTCCCTCCACCCACATTCCCTTGGCCAGAACTCAGTCATGGGACCTACCTTACTTTGGGGATAGGGAGGGGCTGGGAAATGTAGTCTAGCCATGTGCCTGGCAAGGAAAAAGAAAAAAAGAACACTTTGAAAACCAGCCAGGCTCAACCTCACTCTTCCATCAAAGCCTAGGTGTGTCAGGCAGGACATTTGGTGCCCTGTAATTGGAACTGAACTACAGTGACTTAACCAAATAAGGCTGTCATTTGTTTGTTTTTATAGAGCAAGGAATCTGGGAGTAGGTAATTTGGAGCTGCTCGAGGAATCTGGTTTCTCCTCCCTTCTTTCTCTGCAATCTTTAAAGCACAAATTGTATCTCCCGGTTGCAAGATGGCCCTCAGTACTGTCTTCAAATTCCAAGCAGGAAGAATGGGAAAGGGCAAAGTGAAAAGGGCAAAATGAATGTGTCCGATAGGCACGGTCTCTTTTTACAAAGGCTTTTCTGGAAGCCTCATCTGGCCCGCTGTCTCTTTCATGGCTACACTACCTTTAAAAAGATTGGGAAAGAATTGCCAAAGAAAACTGAGGACATTTGGTTAAATATGAATTTCAGGTAAACAAATATCAATTATAACAAGTCATTCCCATGCTATGTACCATGTTTTTTGTTTGTTTTTCCTAAATCTGCAAAGTGTAGCCTGGCAAGATGTGTGTTTCTTAATGGACATGTTTCCTCTCTAGAAAAAAGTCAAGGTGGCCAGGAGTGAGGGCTCATGCCTGTAATCCTGGTAGTCTGGGAAGCCAAGGTGAGTGGATAGCTTGAGCTCACAAGTTCAAGACCAGCCTGAGCAAAAGCCAGACCCCTGTCTCTACTAAAAAAAAATAATAATAGGCTCGGCACCTGTGGCTCAAGTAGCTAAGGCGCCAGCCACGTACACTTAAGGTAGTGGGCTCAAATCCAGCCCAGGCCTGCCAAACAACAATGACAGCTGCAACCAAAAAATAGCCAGGCGTTGTAGTGGGCGCCTGTGGTCCCAGCTACTTGGGAGACTAAGGCAGGAGACTCACTTGAGACCAAGAGTTGGAGGTTGCTGTGAGCTGTGATGGCACTGCACTCTACCCAGGGGGACAGCTTGAGCCTCTGTCTCCAAAAAAGATAAATAATAATAATAATAATAGAAAAACTGAGGCAAGAAGATCTCTTGAGCCTAAGTTGGAGGTTTCTGTGAGCTATGATGACACAGCACTCTACCCAGGGTAACAGCTTGAGAGTCTGTCTCAAAAAAAAAAAAAAAAGAAAGAAAATGAAAAAGTCAAGGTTCCATTGAAAAGGAAGAAAGGAAAATGACATTGGGTAAGCAACTGGAAGGAGATGAGTCCATGACCGTGTGGCCTAAATTATCAATGGCATATAAGCAGAAGCCTGCTGGATATGGCTTCCAGGAAGTTTCCACTTTCTCTTGATACAGGCAGGCAGACTTGACTTTCCTTGAACTGTAGATGTGAGTCCTGGTGCCCCAGCAGTCATATTGAGGCCAAGAGGTAACTACATGTCAAGGATGGGAAACAGAAAAGTTATAAGAGCCTGGGTCCCAAAGGGATTGTTGTACTGCTGTGCCAACCTGAATGGCCAGCCTCACCCCAGACTTCTTAGAGTACACATCAAACAGCCATCTCTCTAAGCTGTGACTGTGTGGTTCATTCATTCATGCCTTCTCTAATTTCCCTTTTCCTGGCTCGGCGCCTGTGGCTCAATCGGCTAAGGCGCCAGCCACGTACACCTAAGGTGGCAGGTTCGAATCCCTAGCCTGGGCCCGCCAAACAACAATGATGGCTGCAACCAAAAAATGGCCTGGCGTTGTGGCGGGTGCCTGTGGTCCCAGCTACTTGGGAGGTGGAGGCAGGAGACTCGCCTGAGCCCAGGAGTTGGAGGTTGCTATGAGCTGTGATGCCATGGCACTCTACCCAGGGGGATAGCTTGAGGCTCCATCTCAAAAAAAAAAAGAAAAATTTCCCTCTTCCTCCCCATTTTTTTCTTTCCTTTCTATTTAATAGAACACATGCCAGACTGATCGATAGCTCTTTCCTTACACCCCATGATTACAGGTTTCAGGAGGTCCTATCATGTCTCTTTGTTAGGATGAAGATTAAACCAAGACCAAAAAGAAGATAGAGCTGATGGAATTTTCCCAAACAAAGCCAGCGCCACCAGGTTACCCCATCCTTAAAGCCCCTCCTACTTCTAGTTATAGGAGTCAACAAACTCCCTCGTTGTTTAAGATTCTTTAAGTCAGGTTTCTGTTCCTTGTAGGAAAAAACATCCTAACTAAATAAAACCAGATACTTCAGCCCAATACATATACTACTAATGGTCTGGACAACATTTATCTCATTAGATCAAGGCAGGGAAGTAAAATTAACATTAGGCACTATAATGTGGGTGATATTTTTAAGTAGGAATATATGTGTGTTTTAAAGACGAAAATTCAAAATGAAATCACAGAATTTAATGTCTTTGCCGAGCATGTTTTTCCCCCATTATTCTATGTGTTTTGTAAGGCCTGTAAATAGATTAAAATTTCTAGTATTAATTATTCCCACTGGTTCTGTCGTCGTGCACTAAACTACTGCATTTTTAAGTTTCAATAATTGGACTCTTGAGACTCACAGAGAGGAAGAACATACGTTAAGATGTCATATTCCATTCCCAACATGCGACTGTCATTATCTTCCAACTCAATAATGCTTATAAAAGTACCAGCTACGTATGAGCTACTGTAAGTCTTTAAAACGCTGTAGCTTGACATTGACAGCAATCCTCGCCAGCAGGAGTTAATTTTAGCGTGTTGCACCTACTGTTTCACACATGCCCTCTAGGTTCTTTAGAAACACTAAAATATTTGGCAAAAAAAAAAAAAAAAAGAAAGAAAACCCATGATCTATACCCTCAACGGGGCTTTCTTTGATATGAGCTGTGTGTTACAGATTCAGTAAAAATAAAGGCTGCATGCAGAAAGGGGGGACACTCTAAGTCTCAAGCCCACACTTGCCCAATGTGATTGGATCATCCTTATCAATAGGGGAGGGAAGTCCTAGCATGAAAACTGGTCAGAACTAGTTATTTTTCTGAGCTGGCTGATGTGGACGGTCAAAATCATTTCTCCAGTCTTCCCTGGACTGGCCCCTGTAACAGTCTTACTTTTTCTGATGAGGAAAGCCACTAGCTGTACAGAGATGCCAAACCCAGTGACATCAACTTTCAAAAACTGTCTGAATCCTTTTGTGGAGGTAAAATGTTGTGGTGACAAATGTTTGCTGTTTCAACTAAGGTGGCTATTGCCAAGGGAGGTCTTTTTGTTAGAGAGGGGTCCTCAAACTAGCAGTTATTCTGTTGATAAATATGGATGTGTAGGTTTTGTGTCATTCATTCCCTGGTGGTGGTTGGGGAAGCACAGAATTTCTCACTAAAAAAGACCTGCCACAGTACCATCACATGTATTTGCTCTTATGTAAGGTCGTTCATCTAGCAAATACGTTTCAGAGTTTAACATCACTCAATTCTCTCCCCCTTTACATGTTATACATACGTCATTAAATCTTACATATTATACATTTATATTTTATACATATAATATACTGTATTACACATACAGTTTATATACAGTGTTATCGCAGAGATATATACTGTATACATAATACATATTATATGCATAATACACCCAAATAATATTTATTTTATGTTAAAGAAAATATGTATATGTCTCAACTTTAAATTTACATATACCTATAACGTACAACAAAAGAGTTTTAATCTGGGTGGCACCTGTGGCTCAGTGAGTAGGGCACTGGCACCATATACGGAGGGGCAGGTTCAAACCCAGCCCCAGCCAAACTGCAACAAAAAGACAGCTGGATGTAGTGGCGGGCACCTGTAGTCCCAGCTACTTGGGAGGCTGAGGCAAGAGAATCGCCTAAACCCAGGAGTTAGAGGTTGCTGTGAGCTATGATGCCACAGCACTCTACCAAGGGCAATAAAATGAGCTCTCTAAAAGAAAAAAAAATTTTTTAATCGTTAAGAAAATTCCCTGAGGGTAGGAGGGAAGTGGGGATGAGTATACTCACACTAAGTGTACAGCACACTTACAACGTTGATGCAATCTGTACACAAACAAAGTATGGAAACAAAACGTGTGTACCCCTAATATTCTGAAATTAAAAAAAAAAAAAAATAAAGCATTCGCGGGGCGGCACCTGTGGCTCAAGGAGTAGGGCACCGGCACCATATACCAGAGGTGGCAGGTTCAAACTAGCCAAAAAAATAATAATAAAAGTAAATAAAATATTCCTTAAAAAAAAAAGCATTTGCTCAAACAAATAAGCAAAAAACAAAAAACATTCCTTGGGAATTATATGTTCATCAGTTTAATTTTCAATTAGTGCAATTCTTGCTCCAAATTTCCTTGCAAAGATTCCCAGCACCCAGCACGTTTGGGGGGCACTGAGCTTTGGAGCGCCCTCACCCATTCTCAGAGTGATCAGAGGAAGAAAGGAAAGACGGAAATGACTGGAGGGTGGAAGAATGCACCATCACACATCATTTCTCAGGAATTGGTGAGACTTTCCACTTTCTACATCTGCTCCTGTCTCGTACACTAAGGAAGCTTTGGTTTCAATGGTGGAATTGCACTGTCCTTCAGCTCTGTTTTGCTTGGCGGGGGACCAGGAACATCCTCAGATTTTCACTGTCACCCCTGCCTCCTGAGCCGGGTCCCTCAGCCAGCGCTCTTCAGGGGCCCTGCGGCCGCTCACCACTTCCACCAGCTTCTTGAATTTCTACTCTTGCTTCCTTTTCGAGATACTTGCCATTTTCATCATCCCAAATAGCTGGCTTGACTACCATTCTCACTCTTCTAGCTGCTGCGTCAATACTTCAAAACACTCAGTCAGTTAACTCAATTCAGTCAAAAATTGTCACAATGTTTAGCATTGTGTTGACACAGCCCATGGCATTGGAGGAAATACAGCTCATTAAGTTCCTAGTGATTCTTTATGGAGCAGAGCTACACGCGGTAGCACCTACAAATGTAAGCAGACCACCACAACAAAAGGAAGGAAAGGAATTAATAGCTGAGTGCTCACGTGTGCCAGGCACCCCGTTAGAATTTACCCACATCTTATCTCAGTTAATCTATAACAACCCGCTGCCCTCCATGCTGACCACTGCCCCCCAAGTTGGAGTGAAGTGATCAATTATTATGAAATTCCTATTTACCTGCTAATACTCAAAGAAGGCAGAGAAAAATAAGGTTGACTGTTAAGTTTCACTTAATGGCTTAAGTTCCTTGAACTTGTACTTGGCTTGGTTGCCAACTGAGACGGCTTTTTTAAGAAATCAGAATGCAAAGTGCCTGGTCTCCCGGACTTTAGAGAGAATTAGAGACCGATGGGGAAATGGGGCTGGTTGCAAGAAGAAAGAAGAAGGGGGAGGAGAGGTGGACAGGGGAAGCTTCAATCCGCAGGGCGGTGTCTATAAAACGTGCGTGCAAAGCAACACTGTCTGAACACCTACTGTGTGCAGTTACAGGGCTGACCAGGAGATTTTAAGAGGCCCAGAGGAATCGCTAACTTTGCTAACGAGAAGCCAGGGAGTGTTAGTGAGGCATTTAGAGAAGGGGCTCTAAGGACTCAGCAATGAGAATGTCCTCAGGCACAGAACCAGGGCAGAAGGCAGCCTGGGGCGAGCTGGCCCGGAAGAGCCAGTAAATAGAGAAAACCCTTAGAAACGGTTCTGCAGCCAGCAGCCTTTAACTATAATATAAATGGAGTTTATATTTTAAATGATTCATTCCATATTTATTCCAAACATTTCCGTCTTTAAAAGAACTAATGAATCTCTGTGACCATACACACCTACTCACCTTGCATCTTCCATGCCCAGAGGAAGTGCAAGACCCCAGGCTCACGCCTGCCAGAAACACCCCTAAAAGCCGGGAACAGCCCCTTCTGGACTTTCTTAAAGATATCAACCCGGTAAGGGAGTTGTCACAAACGGAAAAGATTTTCCCCCACAATCATAAAACTCAGCAGTTTTCATGTCTTGAATGACAATAATACAGACAGATAATTAGATCCTAATTTCTGCTCCAGTGTTCTTCGATCCTCAACAACTAATTGGTAATTTACTCATGAATTTCCCCCTTTGCCTATATCTCACCTGCGCACACACAAAAGGCAAAGAAAGACGGTCCCTATGTTCTTGTCTTTTTCAAATTAGAAATTGTATCTTGCATACCTTTTTAAAGAAAGTATAAAATAAAGGATTCTTTGATATTCCCAGCAATGTGTTAAGATGCTAGTAAGGCTTCATGCATTTATTCTAAAGGGAAAAGGGAGGAAGAGAGAAAGGAAAGAAACACAGAGGAAGGAAGGAAAATGACCTTCATGATGTAACAACTGCTTCACAGACACTCAGGGATACACACGCAGGCACACTACACACACGAACTTGAGATTGACAGAAGGGATGTTTAGGAGCTTTCTTTTTTTACTAATACATCCTATTTACAGAAACATCAGAAACTAGACAGTATATAAAGGGATTTTTTTTATATGAAAATCACTTTAATTGAATCTCCCAGAATTAATCACAGTTGATATTTTTAGGTAAAGTCTCGGCAATAGATTCTTTAAACAGAACATCCTGTGTTCTTCAGAAAGATTGAAAGAATAGGAAATAAATTAAAGGAAAGACCCTCCTGCCTCTCCTTGTCCCCATCGCCTGGGGTCTAGCTCCCTTCTCCCTGCCCAAGAGTGGCAATAAATAAAATGTGATACCCAGATCCCTGTGCCACTTTGCCCAACCCTATCCTGACCCCTCTGACCCCAATTTCCTCTAAGATGAGACCTAAATAATTAAAATGAACTTTCAGCCGTGTGTGGTGGCTCATGCCTATACTCTTAGCACTCTGGGAGGCCCAGGCAGGTGGATTTTCTGAGCTCATGAGTTGGAAACCAGCCTGAGCCAGAGCAAGACCCCATCTCTAAAAATACCTGGGCATTGTAGTCCCAGCCACTTGGGAGGCTGAGGCAAGAGAATTGCTTAAGCTTAAGAGTTTGAGGTTGCTATAGGCTGTGATGCCACGGCACTCTACCCAGGACAACAAAGTGAGACTCTGTCTCAAAAATAAATAAATAAATAGGGCTGCATCTGTGGTTCAAAGAGGTAGGGCGCCGGCCCCATATGCCAGAGGTGATAGGTTCAGACCCAGCCCTGGCCAAAAATAAATAAATAAATAAATAAAATCCCAACTAAATCCCAACTTAACTTCCCCCTAGCCAGATCCCCAAACTCCAGTGACTTCTACACTGGTGTTTCAGTTTCTCTGTTCCTCCCTAACAAGCAGTGTGGTAAGATTAGAACCAGTTAAGAATGTATGTCTTTCTTACCACAGGCATTTCGTGATGTTCACAAAATTTACTTTTAGGGGGATTCTCTGCAGCATCTGCCTCTGGGAAAGAATTGTCACCAAACTTAAGGGTCAGGACTTTGTATTTATGAGCCTGAAACTTACACAGTTCAAAGGGTGGGGGGCTGTTTAATAAAAAGGATATGAAATCATGAACCCAAATTACAGCACTCAATTTAATATTTATTCAGAATAAGAAAAAAAATTCACAACAAATAACATATTCATGAAAGCTGATAGGGCAGTGCCTGTGGCTCAATGGGGAGGGTGCCAGCCCCATATATCAAGGGTGGCGGGTTCAAACCTAGCCCCAGCCAAACTGCAACAACAAATGCAAAAAAAAAAAAAAAAAGTTGATAAATGCCAACAAGCACCACAAAAAGCAGAAAAAATGGTATAATCTGTTTAGTAACTGGCTGCCCCACCAATATACTATTTTTCCAGACAAATTTCTGACTCTATTTCTCCCTCCCTGATTCCTACTCCCTTGCAGAGACAGGCAATACCCTAGGACAAAATCCTATCACAATTCAGCCTCTGAGCTCATTCCTTCATTTCACAATTCCAGGCAAATGAGCAGTAGGGTACCGCAGAAACCCTTTCCTATGCTGGAAAGTCAGCAGCAGTTTATAGAGAGACTCTGAACCACAGGAATACAGTCCCACTAAATCCCAACTCAACTTCCCCTTAGCCAGATCCCCAAACGCCTGTGACTTCTACAATGTCACTCAACTCCAGGGGAAGACAAGGAGTCAGAAGGGGAAGACACGACTGTCCTAAGGAGCTGCAGTTAAAATATCGTGCTTTGGCTAATTCTACTACACTGCCACTCTACAGACACTGTGCCCCTGGGAAGGGATCACATGGCATCATGTGCTGAGAAAGACTTTGTACAGCACCCCAGAGAAGCTGGCATCCCCCCAAAGGCTAAAACCTGTCTGAGACCAATCACTGACTTGGGTGAGGAATCAAATTGAGGGGTGAAAGCCCACATGAGTGAGTCCCGCATGAAAAGTCACAAGGGACAACACTCCAAATTACAGGTGTAGATTTGCAAAAGAGCTGCAGGTAACTCTATCTGGTTTGTTCTGGAGTGAGGAGCAGCAGCTTTTTATTTATTTAAGGGTGGTGAACAGCTCCCCTGAACATTGCCAGCAGGCCAGCAAGTTCTAAATGCAAACTGCCTTCCAATAATTTAAAAACCTCAAAGTTGACAGCACACTGCTGTTGAAAAAAATGCAGTTTTGGGGCATCACTCTTCTGTGGTTTCAAACAAAGGTTCTGTTAGTTATTGGTCATATGACCCCATGTAAGGTACTTAGCCACTTTGAACCTCAGTTTCCTCACCTGAAAAATGGGTTTAACTATATTTACTCTACAGAATTAGTGAAGATTCATGATATTTCTGCCACAAATGAAATTTTCAGTAAATAATGGCCACTCTTATCAGATCTCTTACCCATTACTTTGTTTCTTTACAAAGAAGGCACTAAAGATTAAAACCACAGTTGTGGCTGGGTGCTGTGACTCACACATATAATCCTAGCACTGTGGGAGACTGAGGTAAGAGGATTGCTTGAAGCCAGGAATTCAAGACCAGCATGGGCAACAGAGCAAGACCCTGCCTCTACTAAAAGGAAGAAAAAAAAATTTATTAGCTAGATGTAGTGGCACATGCCTGTAAGTCCCAGCTACTCAGGAGGCTGAGGTAGGAGGATCGCATGAGCCCAGGAGTTCAAGGTTGCAGGGAGCTATGACCGTGCCACTGTACTCCAGCCTGGGCAATACAGTGAGAGAGACTGTCTTAAGAAAAAAAGGAAAAGAAATGAAAGAAAAACGTCATTGGAATTTTAATAGGAATTGCATTGAATCTCTAGACCAATTTGGGTAGCATGGAGATTTTAACACTATTATTTTTTTCCAATTCATGACTACAAGATGTATTTTATATTTTCACTCATCTATGTCTTTTTCGCTGTCTTTGATCCTTATTTTTTAGTTTTCAGCATATAGATCTTTCACTTTCTTCGTTAAATTTATTCCTAAATAATTTTTATGCCATTGTAAATCAGACTGCTTTCTTCATTTTTTTTTCTGATGGTTTCCTGTTAGTATATAGAAACACTCTTCATTTTCATATGTGGATTTTTATCCTGCAGCTTTACTGAATTTGTTTGTTCTAACCATCTATGTCTGGCATAAAAACAGACATGTAGATCAGTGGAAGAGAACAGAGAGTCCAGAGAGATCCACACAGTTATGGTCAATTGAACGTCAACAAAGACAGCAAGGACCCACAATAGAGAAATAATCTCTTCAATAAGTGGTGCTGGGAAAACCAGATATCCACATGCAGAAGAATGAAATTGGACCTTTATCTCACAGTAGATGCAAAAATCAACTCGAAAGACTTAAATGTAAGATCTGAAACTGTAAAGGTACGCAAAGAAAACAGAATGGCACAGCTGCATGACCTTGGTCTGGATGATGATTTGTCATATGTGACCCCAAAAGCACAGAGGACAAAAGCAAAAAAATAGACAAATGAGATGACATCAAACTAAAAAGCTTCTGCACAGAAAAGGCAACACTCAGCAGAGTGAAAAGATGACCTGTGAAATGGGAGAAAATACTTGCAAACTATAGATCTGATAAGGGGTCAATATTCAAAATATATAAGGATCCCAAACAACTCAATAAAAATTAGTAAATAAACGGAGTACAAAATGGGCAAAGGACCTGAAGATACTTTTTTTTTTTTTTGATAGACTCTCACTTTGTCATCCTCAGTAGAGTGTCAAGACATCACAGCTCACAGCAACCTCAAACTCCTGGGCTCAAGTAATTCTCTTGCCTCAGCTTCCTGAGTAGCTGGGACCATAGACACCCTCCACAACACCTGGCTATTTTTAGACACAGGGTCTGGCTCTTGCTCAAGCTGGTCTGGAACCTGTGAGCTCAGCACCTCCCAGAGTGCTAGGATTATAGGCGTGAGCCACCACAACCAGCCTGAATATACATTTTTTAAAAGAAGACATACAAATGGTCAACAGGCATATGAAAAAAGTGCTCATTGTTACTAATCATCCAGGAAATGCAAATTAAAACCACACTGAGATATCCCCTCACTCCTGTTGGAAGGGTTATTAACAATAGACAAGGATAACAAGTGTTGACAAGGATGTGGAGAAAAAGGAAGCCTTATACACCATTCCTGGGGATGTAAATTAGTACTGATGTTATGGAAAACAGTATGGAGGTTCCTCAAAAAATTAAAAATAGAACTAGCATACGATGCGGCATTCCCACTTCTAGGTATATGTCCAGAGGAATTTGAAACAGCATGTCAAAAAGATAGCCACGCTCTCATACATTCCAGCATAGTGCACAGTAGCCAAGGTATGGAAACAACTCAAGTGTCATCGACAGGTGGGTGGATAAAGAAAATGCTATATATGTGTACACTATGGATATCATTCTACCTCTAAATGCCTCTGTCATTTTCCAAAACATGGGTAAAGCAAGAGGACAAGACGCTAAGTGAAATAAACCAGGTAGAAACAGACAGATACCACACCTTCTCACATGTGTGGAATCTAAAAAAGTCAGGCTCACAGAAGCAGGGAGTTAGAACGGTGTTTGCCAGGGGTTCAGGAACTAGGGAGAAAGGGGAAGAGGACAGATGTTGGTCAAAGAGTACAAAGTTTCAAATAGACATGAGAAATAAGTTCAGAGGATTTTTTTTTTTTGAGATAGAGCCTCAAGCTGTCCCCCTGGGTAGAGTGCCATGGCATCACAGCTCACAGCAACCTCCAAGTCCTGGGCTCCAATGAGTCTCCTGCCTCCGCCTCCCAAGTAGCTGGGACTACAGGCGCCTGCCACAATACCCGGCTATTTTATTTTTTGGTTGTAGCCTTCATTGTTGTTTGGCGGGCCCGGGCTGGATTCAAACCCTTCAGCTCAGGTGTATGTGGCTGGCTCCTTAGCCACTTGAGCCACAGGCCCCAAGCTGTTCTGAGGATCTGTTAATAATTACACACTGTATACTTGCAAATTGCTTAGGAGTAGATTTTAACATTCTCACCACCAAAAAAAGTGACCATATGAGGTGAGGGATGTGTGAATTCACTTAATCATTTCCCAATGTATACATATATAAAAATTTCACGTGTGTGCTATAGATATGTGTCATTTTTGTCAATTATATCTTAATCAAGTTGGGGGAAAACTAAAAATAAAAAGTAACTGATAGAAATGTGCCAAGCTGCTCTCCTGACAAGTAAACACCCTTGCCAAACTCTCAGCCCAGGAGATTTCCCTAAGTTGGCTCTTATTTTCTCTCTACCATGCCAGTGTTTTCTTCTGAGACCTGATTATTTTACAAGAAGAACAGAAATCAAATTTCTTTTTACTTTAAAAAAAAAAAATTTTAGTGAGTTTTATCAGGGAAATAAATGTTTAAGGCACAGAGAATGTCCTGGGTTCTGTCCTCTCTCATTCATCTTTGTGTTGTGTCTTTACACATAAACATCAAGGCCCCTCTTAGCTCTTTGCCCTTTGATGAGTGAGGATAGATGAGGCCCTCTGGAAAGAAGATGGTAAGGTTTTGAGCAAGCCATTTTCTCTTTGCTGCCACTGAGAGCCAGAAGGGGACCCGTCTTCAGCCATGGAAATGAACTCTGGCCATGTTCATTTCAATCGGTTTTCTACTGTTATCTCAAAGTTTATATTTTCTTTTTTTTTTTTTTTGAGACAGAGCCTCAAGCTGTCCCCCTGGGTAGAGTGCTATGGCTTCACTGCTCACAGCAACCTCCAACTCCTGGGCTCAAGGGAGTCTCCTGCCTCCACCTCCCAAGCAGCTGGGACCACAGGCGCCCGTCACAATGCCTGGCCATTTTTTGGTTGCAGCCATCATTGTTGTTTGGCGGGCCCGGGCTGGGGATTCGAACCCACCACCCTAGGTGTATGTGGCTGGCGCCTTAGCCACTTGAGCCACAGGCGCCGAACCTCAAAGTTTATATTTTCAAATTGTGGTCTGGTATCTCCAAGGTGAAGAAGGGCCGTCAAAAAGTATAATGATTTGAAACCCAATTTCTTTTTCATTTCTACCATTTTTATAGCCTTGAGAATAACTCGTTTAAATCATAGATTTTACTTGTTTTTTCAATCGGGTCTTGTTTTCTCCTGTGAAATCAACATTTTCACTGTTTTGTTGTTTTGGCCAATAGTATTAAAGAAAAGTTTTTTGGCTACTATTACCTATTGCTGCTAAATCGAAACTTTCTAAATCTACCAAATCAGTATTATTTTCTTAAAATCTTATCTGTGAAATCCCCCAAGATTTCACAGATACCATTTCACCCAACTGAATTCTTTTTTTTTCCTCAGTTTTTGGCCAGGGCTGGGTTTGAACCCACCACCTCCAATATATGGGGTCAGCACCCTACTCCTTGAGCCACAGGTGCTGCCCCCAACTGAATTCTTAATACAGTTCTCTATTAAATAGCTAACATCTCAAATCAGTAACAATTTGCCACTGTTCATTGGTGACCAGATTTAAGCATAAATTTTTATTTATTTGCAGTTGGAAATTTTCTTATCTGTGCACTTAACCCATTTATGAAACAGTTTGCTAAGCTCATTGCATCCCCCCTCACCCAGAATAGGAAAGTCCTCGTCAGGATACCCTTCCTACCTTCATTCAGCTAATTCCATATTTTAGGGGTCTTGTTTACCTACTGTAAGAGCTCTCAAAACTTTAGGAGTTCTAGCACTAATATATAGCATTACATACCTAATTATTAGGCATGTAAATAATTAATGTTAAATTCTCCTTTAAAATGTCATATAGCACATTTGTATGTTAAAAGACAGGAACATGAATTTTGTGTTGAAAATGTTGATTTTTTTTTTTCACTGTGATGGCTGGAAAGTCTCCAGGTACAAGGAAACATTTCCCTTGGAGCTGTCTGAATTTCTACCCTCTCTGGCTGAAACCATCTCTCTGGGTCAGAGAACAGCTATAAACTTTTCCAAGGTACATTTTACTTTGCCAAGTAACACTGCACATTAAGGGTCATTTGAAGGCACTTGGAATTTTGTTTTGTTTTATTCTGCAGAGGTGGGGTTTTATGTCAGGACACCTTGAGAGAGGGAGAGAGATCTCTGGTACAAATGCAAATGGTGATGTTCACAATCTCGTAATAAGCAGCGATCTTTAAAATAGATATTTACATTTACATTTTTTAAGCAGTTCCAGAATGTTCAGATTTTGAGAACCAGAATTAGAATAGCAGAGAATGATAGTGCTCCCATCTGGAGAGGATATTTTGTTTAACTCAGCTGATTTGAAGTTCAAAAAGATAAAAATCCAAGGTTTTTAGTGGATGTTTCTTTGAACTGGCCAGAACTTACCAAGTCATCTTGTAATACCCGAAGCGAGTGGAATAGAGAAATGCCAGCACACTGAGTCCAAATTAAGCAAGGGTCCTGGGCGGTGCCTATAGCTCAAAGGAGTAGGGCACCAGCCCCATATGCCAGAGGTGGCGGGTTCAAACCCAGAGCGGGCCGAAAACTGCAAAAAAAAAAAAAAGAAAGAAAAATTAGGCAAGGGCCTTTATTGATCGGCTGGACAGAGAACAGGCATAAGCCTCAAAGTCTCTCAACCCCTAGAAGCAGGGGTGGAAACCTTTTATAAGGTGGTTTCAGTAGGGGAGGGGGAGTCCTTAATGCAAGCTGATTTTTAGAAGATTCAACACCTGCATAAATTAAGGAGCGTGCTTACAAGGGGGAGCAGTGGTTTCACAGGTTTTTGCAGTTTTATAAACTGCAGCTTTCAGCTGAGCTTCCTGTTGTTGAAAGCCGGTAGCAAAGTCCTTAGCAAAATGGAGTAAGTCTGGCTCTGTAGACAAAATGGAGTTACAGCATTACAACCTCGCTGGCTGGCAAACCTGTCTTCCCCATGTGTTACAGGTATATAGCAGGTGCACGTCTACAGATTAGAACTTAAGCAAAATCATTTTTAAAAATCACTTTTAAATGATTAATTAAAAGCAAAGTAATTTTTAAAAATTAAATAGTCAGCTCCGCGCCTGTGGCTCAAGTGGCTAAGGTGCCAGCCACGTACACCCAAGGTGGCGGGTTCAAATCCAACCCAGGCCCGCCAAACAACAATGACGGCTGCAACCAAAAAATAGCCAGGTGTTGTGGCAGGTGCCTGTGGTCCCAGCTACTTGGGAGGCTGAAGCAGGAGACTCACCTGAGCCCAGGAGTTGGAGGTTGCTGTGAGCTGTGATGCCATGGCACTCTACCCAGGGGGACAGCTGGAGCTTCCTGTCTCAAAAAAAAAAAAAAATCAAATAGTCAAAACCAATATATAAACAACTACAAGCTCACAGGAAGGAAAAACACAAGTATAGTCTGATGAGGGAGTGAGGGGGAGAGGGTGATTTTTGAGATCTCACCTAATGTGCACAACGTGAGGTATTCAGCACGCCCCCTTGGGTGAGGGCTCTACTTTATCTTAGAACTGAAAACAATGTAAGCTAAACATTTGTACCCTCATATCAATCTGAAATATAAAATGTAAATGAATAAAAATTAAAGTTGTGGTACATTTAACTTCAATCTTACCCTAAGTTGTTTTCCACAAACATAATTTCTAAAACATAAGCCTAATAGAGATTGACCCAAGAGTTAGTAATAGCTATTGCGTTATGAGGTGAAGTGAGACTCTCCAGAGCTCTTTTTTCCCCTCCGTCACAGCCTGCATCCCAAAATGACAACATAAAACAAAGCCTTCTACCAATCCATGATGCACACGGAAAATGACTGAGAAGGAAAAAAATAACCTCTCGTTGCTAAGACCAGGGGCTGTTTGTTACCTCAACAGAATCTAATCTGTGCTGACAGCTACAGATTCCGTATAAAAAGCTAATATAATATAATGTTACCAATTTGGAATAAAGTTTAAAATAAAAACCAGAATGAACTAATAATTTCTCTGAATTGCAGAATTTTTAAGAAAAGCATGTTATTTCTAACAACTGTTCATTACAGTCTGACCCCACCCCAACCCCACCAGACTTTGCCCTTACAAGAATTCTTTCCCCTCTCCTATGACTGTAGGATAAGTGATGTTACCTTCAATGGTTTTATTCCCAGTTGTTTGATTTCTATTCTGGGTCTCTCGAGAAGGTAGGAGAGGATATCCCCAACAGGTTTAGGATGTCAACCAGAACAGATGGACTAGGCTTTGGCTTTTAGACACATGTCTGTTGACACACCTGCTGGTAACCTTGACCATGTACCGTTGGGTGTAAATGAGAATCACATGTGCCAGCACAGAGCCTGGCATGTAGTATACCTGCCTGGCACTATCAGAAACCGTTCAAAGTACAGGAGCCTGCCCTTGTACATTTAACCACGTTGCACAGCTCTGTGCCCTGCATGGGGTGGCTGCTCAGAGAATGCAGTTGGCAGACAATAATTTTCAAAATGAATCAACTCTTCTTCTTTCTCCAGTTCATGGTCCATCAGATAATTCCATCTCTTGGGTTAGAGATCCCTGCTGTGGTGCTTTTACATGCAAACATTCAATTTCATTTTTAAATTGGAATTTTGATAGCCCATAGAAATAATTCAAATATACGTATGAGATTTTCACTCTAGTTTTCCCCATGGGAGGCAGGATAAGGCAATATAAAAAATATAGGTTTGGGAGTGAGCCAGGCTGAGGGCTGCATCCCACACCTGCTCATTTACTGTGACCTATGGCAAGTACATGAATTCTCTAATTCTCAACGTCCTTGTCTCTAAAGGCTGTTAATATCCATCCTAAAATGTTGTCCAAAATATAAACAGAGCATGCAGGTTAAAGCATATTATCTGGGATACAGTAACTGCTCACTTAAAAAAAAAAAAAAGAAGTGTCCGTTTCTTTCTCACATGTGCATCTTGGGGTTTTGACATGGTTTATGAACATTTAAATTACTACATAGAGAGTGAGGGTTTCAGGACCGAGAGTGCAACAATCTCACGTTCTCTGAGTTCCTTTTATTCCCTTTTGTAGGGAGAGAAAAACACTTCAAGTTCATTTGACTTGGAAGCTAAAGATCCTCTGCAAACTGGAAATTGACAGTGTTAAGAAACAAAAGCAACCCCCAGGCAAGCTGGTTCCTTCTTAAACATTCAATGAAACTGAAAACTGTGGCAATGTTGCTCTATTTTATCCTATCTTTCCAAATGAAGCAGGATGCAGAGACCAGAAGAAAGTTAGTTGATTTCCAATAACGCAGGGCTAAGAGGCAGAAGGAGCCGGCTGATTTATTCATTCTTAGTATTTACCACGCGCAGGCACTTCCTGGCTTGGTGGCTGCAGTAACGAAGGAGAAAGCCAACAGAAAAAGTTGTCTTCTTGGAACTTCCATCCTAGCCAAGGACACAAGTGTTTGCTGTAAAGAAAAATAAAAGAGGGCAGGAGCGTAGAGTGATTCGGGGAAATGAGCAGTATTACTTAGAATCAGGAAAGCGCATCCAAGGAGTTACGTGAAGAGCAGAAAGATCTGGAGAAAGAACCTGCCTGGAAGAGGAATGAGGCAGTAAAAGCCTTGAGGCAAAGCGAATTTGCCAAGTTCAAAGAACAGAAAGGCAGCAAGTGTAGCTGGCAAGGGAAGGCAGGAAGAAGGGCAAGAAACAAGGTCAGAGGGCAAAGTAGCACACAACCTGGATTTGACTTCAAATATTTCCAGAAGGCATTAGAGGGTTTTGAGCATGGCCTGATTTATGTTTTTTAAACAATCACTTAAGTTTCTATATGAGAACAGACTGCCAAAGAACAAAATGAGGCAGGTGCCCTGGCTCAGGCCTGTCATCCAGCACTCTGGGAGGCTGGGGTGGGTGGACTGCAGGAGCTCAGACCAGCCTGAGCAAGAGCAATGTCGCCCACCCCGACATCTCTACTAAAAATAAAAAATCTAACTGGGCACAGCGGGCACACCTGTAGTCCCAGCTATTCGGGAGGTTAAGGCAAGAGGACTGCTCAAGCCCAAGAGACTGGGGTTGTTGTGGGTTATGACTCCATGGCACTCTACCCAGAGTGACAGAGTGAGGCGGTCTCAAAAAAGGAAAAAAAGAGAGCCAAAGGAAATGCAGCAGATCTATCAGGAAGTTGCAGTAATTCAGAAGAAACGGTTCTAGCTCAGAGTGGAATGATGGATTCGGGGGAGTCAAAAGTTACATATCGGGAGCGTACCTTGAAGATGGCACCAACAGTACTTGTTCCGCTTGAGAACTTGAATGTCGGCCATAAAGGAAAGAAGAATCACGGACAACACCCTTTCCTATCTCAGATTTGACCACATTTTTTTTTTTTTTTTGAGACGGAGCCTCAAGCTATCCCCCTGGGTAGAGTGCCATGGCATCACAGCTCATAGCAACCTCCAACTCCTGGGCTCAAGCGAGTCTCCTGCCTCCGCCTCCCAAGTAGCTGGGACCACAG
>CAUYQV010141147.1:0-19212 GCA_963574575.1 Galagoides demidoff
CTAAGGAATTGCTATTTAATGATGATATGATTTAAAATTCATTTTAAAAAGGTATCATATACAAAGAATAGGAGAACACTGGAAGATACTGGCCAGAGGCAAGACTTTATGAGGAAGACTGCTATGGCAATAGCAACAACACCAATAATAAACAAATGGGATTTAATGAAACTGAAAAGTTTCTGTACAGCCAAGGAGACAACAGCCAAAGTAAATAGACAGCCTATTCAATGGGAAAGGATATTTGCATATTTTGAATCAGACAAAAGTCTAATAACCAGGATCTATGCAGAACTTCAATTAATCTACAAGAAAAACCCAACAACCCCATACATCAATGGGGAAGAGACATGAATAGAACCTTCTCTAAAGCTGATAGATGAATGGCTACTAAGCATATGAAAAAATGCTCATCATCACTCATTATCAGAGAAATGCAAATTAAAACCACCCTGAGATATCATCTAACCCCAGCGAGAATGACCTATATCACAAAATCTCAAAACTGCAGATGCTGGTGTGGATGTGGGGAGAAAGGAACGATTTTTCACTGCTAGTGGGACTGCAAACTAACACAACCTTTTTGGAAGGAAGTATGGAGAAACCTTAAAGAACTCAACCTAGACCTCTCATTCAATCCTGCAATCCCATTACTGGGCATCTATCCAGAAGGAAAAAAAAAAACAACTTTTTATTATAAAGACACTTGCACTAGGCTGTTTATTGCAGCCCAATTTACAATTGCTAAAATGTGGAAACAGCCTAAATGTCCTTCAACCCAGGAATGGATTGATAAGCTGTGGTACATGTATACCATGGAATACTATTCAGTCATCAAAAATAATGGTGATTTTACAGCATTTGTACTAACCTGCATGGAGGTGGAACACATTATTCTTAGTGAGGCATCACAGGAATGGAGAAGTAAGAATCCTATGTATTCAACTTTGATATGAAGACAATTAATGACAATTAATAACACGGTGGGAAGGGGAGACCAGACAGAGAAGGAGGGAGGGGGTGTGGGCAAGGAAAAAAAAAGAAAGAAAGAAATTAGTGACTAATTCTCACATAAATTGTATTTAATTTGGACCAAAGTACATTACTTAAACATTAATTTTTAATTCAACATGTTAATAAGTTATTTATCATACTGCATCCTCATTTATAAGTGGAATATGTTTGTAATGTCCCCTTTATAACAATGTATTTTCTCCAGTTTTAATATCAGGTCTATCCAGATTAAGTAGAGTGATTTTGAACTTTTTCTATTGTCTATAAGATATTGTATGATCTGTTTTTTTGAAATCATCATTTACTTTTATTTATAAATATCTATTGTCTATTTTCTTGAGACTTTGGAAAAAACAAAATAAGAAGAAGAAGTTAACTGATCAAAGTACTCTATGATAGACATAATTCTATCTGACAATGTGAATGTTACTTTCTTTGCATTGTTACTATTATTATTGCTTAATATTTCATTGTAGCAATTGTCTGATTTCTTTTCTGAATGTATTTATCTTCATTTGTTCTTTATGAGGTTTTTGTTCTCAGTCCTTACGTTAAATATTGTTATTATCATTAAATTTAGCCTTTTTAATTCTGTGAAGGCAAAAGTGGAAACCTAATATACACATATATAAGAAAATTAAAAAAGTATAGTATAAAAGAAAATAATGCAAAGTTTTATACATTTTTTACAATGAATCTCTTCTTAGAAAAGTGTTTAGAATCCACTTTAAGCAATTAGAGTAGCACTTAACACCTTCTAAAATTATAATTAAGATTGTCATTTTGTGGTTTATTAGTTTTGTATTAGAAAATAAATAAAATAATTGTATTTTAATTAGGTATTTGATTATCTTTCAGGCTGGTTGATAAATAACAATTTTTTTTTTTGTTAACACATATCCAAAGTTCTGACATGCTTAGTTCTTTCTATAATGGACACACACACGTGAAAAGAAATAGAAAACTTTCAGAAAATATTATCTCAGGAATCTTAAGTGTGGAACATAGGGAATAAAATAGAAAGGTTGGAAAAGCCAGTAGAATAATGCTGTACTGATTTGGCTGAGGCTACATGAAACTGGTGCTTTATTTTGTGAACATCTGTCAGAGGCTTTATATAATACATCCAAAAATTGCCCATCTGAGGCAACAAACTAAGACATATTTGTCAATGTGTTCCCATATTTCATGGGTAAAGCTGCCACCATGGGCTTTTATTACACTACACTTATGATTTAAATGTGTGAGCGTTGGGTAAATTTTCATGTGTGTCTGTATTACAATTTCAGGGAGGTTCAGATTAGTAAGCACGGGTGTGAAGCAGAGGCTGAGATGACGTACAATGCAGTGAGGCTTCTACGATGCTGATCAGATTCTGCATAGAATTGTTTTCTGTAGCAGTGGCTAGAGTATAAGACAGGGCCAAGAAGATTTTAATGTGGTTATGAGACTAGTCCAAAAGAAATCTTGGATTTCAATTATGCTATGCAAAAGACAACCAAGATAGACTACACAAAATTCAGGCATAAACATAAATCTCGCCAATTAAACCCAAATGGTCTACAACTATCCTCCCCCCACTTCCACAATTCCTTCCAGTGTTGACATTTTGTGATATATTATAACTAAATTTACTTGATGTCATTATGGTATATACATCTTCCTATTTTGCCATTTTTTTTTTCAAATTAGACCACCAGAAGAAAATTCTGTGCAAAAAGTCAACATTATATTTCCAGTTAATACATTTTAACTGTCTGACTTTGTATCTCTCTAATATAATTTTAGGTATGATGGTTCTTATTCTTTGTTACTGCAATGATTTTCAAAATCTTGTGATTTTTGTATCATTAAATCTTGAGATTCTCTTTGAAGGGTCTCCAGGTCTTGACCTACCACTGAGTTTTAAATTTTTGCTTAGATGTTTTGAGCATCTTCAAATATTTTGAAGGGCAGCTCTTTTTCAAAGCATATAGCAACGTGAAGAGCCAAAATAGGATTCCTACCCCTGTGAGTCATCCAGCCTGAAATGGTGGTACAAGGATAATTATAATACACAGACTTATCCCATTTGACTATTTAGAAACTCTTTCTACATTTTTTCTTTAAACAGCTTCATCCATTTGCTAGTGTGAGGTTGTATCTCTTAATTCTCTTTCGCCTGGCTTCAGGACTTTTGTCAGACTATAAATATTGATCATTGAGAGGTTAGCTGCAATTACACCCGTCTTTCTAAGTACATTTTCAGCTTGAAATCACATAAAATATATCTTTCTTTAACAGTATTCCAATAAGTTTTATGGACATGATTTAATAAAAAATAATGAATTTTAAATCTCATTTTCTTTTATATTAAGAAATTATGTAGAGCTGTGAGGAAAACTGTTGCTTTTAGTGACTCTCCTTTTCAATTCTCTAAAACATACCAAAACTCATGTAACACATTTTAACTGTTTCTTTGCCATGCTTTCCTACAAGCCTATGTATTTATTTTATGTGAATAATTTACACCACCTTCAATAGCATATTCAGAAATAAAGCATAAAAAAGTTTGTGAAAATAAATTTGAATCACATATTGAAATTATGAATAGAAAAGTGTTCCCTTTTTTGTAGTATGAGCATTTTGATTGACTTGTCTGTAATAAGGGTCAAATATTGACCCACTAACATTTCATCATTTTTCCCTAGCTGTTAATTTCACAGCTATATAAAATGATATAATCCTAACAATTACTATGATAACCTTCCTTTATATAGGGATTCATAATTACAATCACTTTCATTCTATTGCCTTAAAGACCTATTGCCTATAAATAATTTTAAGAATATCATCTATATTTTAGAGAAAAAATTAGGTTTTAGGGATATAAAATGAATTGCCAGGCATATAGATAAAATACCAATGAGGAGCATTATTTTCTATATGAATAAAGTGAGTCAACATGAAAAAGTATTTGCTAAATATAAACCCTTTAATTAGTTAATTAAAACTAATAATCCACCAAATTATCAGGATGTGATGAGTTTAATTACTTATAAATGACATATCCACATGTCAGTTGTAAAGTTTATGTGATATTTGGTCACATAATAATAAGATATAAACACCAATAACAGAAGTATATAAATAAAAACATAATATTTTGAATGAAAGCCACTGTTCAGAATCTGAAAATATAAGCCATGGACTGAGAGAAAATATTTGCAAATCCTGGGGGCAGAACAAGATAGCAGACTAGAGGCATCTTCTTGCCAAACACTCAGAGTGAAACAGGGGAGAGAGGATTCCAGCCACCTGCTGTTAGGAGAATCTACCCAGAGGCACCACTGCAGGGGCACAGTGGGAGACTCCAGGAGCCAACAAGGTCTGGAGCTGAAGAGGATGAGCACAGAAGGGAAGTTCCTGGTATGGGCAAAGACTGGCTCGCTGGCTCCTCCTGCAGGAGACTGGGGACAGGAAAGGGTTGTCCTTCAGTAATTCGATTTTGGACTGATGTGCTCACTAGAGCTGCATTAGAGGGGAGTGAGTGAACCAGTGACCTCCAAGAGCCTGCAGTTGCTGGGATTGAATACAGGGTAGGGAGGCTCTCTAGTAGCAGGGTGCCGCTAGTGGGAGAAGGCCACACAGGAGGAACAGTCTTCAGGGTCATAGTACATTGCCAGCTCTGGCACAGCTGCTGAGCCTGGGGAGCCATCCTTGAGGTGAGAGCTAAATGACCCGCACACTCCCAGATATGCCACTTTATTTTTAGTGGGCACTCTTTGAAAAGCCTTCTAAGAAAGCTAGTGAGAGCTTTGGGACCACAATCTTGCAGGGATGGAATGCTGATGAAGAGATCAGCCCCGACTGAGGGCAAATAAGTCAGGAAGACAGGACCAGATCTGCTTTGTAAGCAGAAAGTAGCTACTGGCCCACAGTAAAACCAGGGTGTGTGTTTTCTATCTGCTAACATAACAGCATCACCTGGTGCACAGGTGCTATTATATTTGCTTGTGCCCACACATTTTTCTCTTAATTTTTTGCTCTGTTCGCAGTTTTTTCCTCACTTTTTTTCCTTTTTTTTTTTGGTTTGGTTGTAGTTTGGTATCATCATTTTTGCTTTCATCAATAGCAAAGGCTCCTGGATCTTAGTTACACTATTTCAGCCCCTTTTACTCTTTTTTTCTTTTTTATATGTCTCTTTTTATCTCTCTTTCGGTAGATATTTTTCCACTTTTCTCATCTTTCCCTCAGAAATTTCTCATACAATAAGTAGATATATCTTTTTCTCTCCATCATATATAATTATATTTTTAATTTTCTTTATTTTTATCATTATCTTCCTTTTCTCTGAGGGCTAAGAGGTCACAGCAGTGGTCTGGTTCAAGGAGTCCATGAGCTCAGGGCCTGATGTGTCCTTTTAACATTGGTGTCTTCATAGGTCCCCACTGTGATACACTGCTTATTCTTTCTATATTTAGTAGAGATAGGGTCCTGCTTTTTGCCCAGGCTGGTAAAGAGCTCCTGACCTGTACAACCAGCTGAGTATACCAAAATCCTGGAAGTATGGGGGTGGGAGAAAACAACCTGACACATATCACCAGTTCTCCTGTCACTCTCTTTCTTTCAGTCCTTCTATCCCCCTTTTCTTTGTTTCTTTCCTTTCAACCCCCCTTCCTTTTTTCCTTTATTTTCCTTTTTAATTTTTTTTCCTTCTTTATCCTTCCCTTTCCTTTTTCCCTTCTCACTTTCACTCTTCTCTTCCAATGGCCTTATACCAAAGGCCATAAACACCTAAGTTCAGAGACAAAAAAAATTTAAAGTGAAGAAAGTAGTGAGAAGAAAAAGCAAGGGAATGGAGTGAACAAGAAGAAAGCACATGTGAGAAGGAACTAACAGAAAAATTCTGGCAACATGAAAAACCAGAACAGAGCAACAACATGAGGTAGTTACTGCAGAGGATTCAACCTATAAAGAAATAAATTCAATGACAGAAAGAAAATTTAAAATATGAATTATAGAAGTATAAAGGGAATTGATGGGAAAGTGGAAAACAGAACCAAAAAAAAAAATAAATGAATGATAAGAAGAATCTAGACAGGATATGGCAGACCTTAAGGAACTGAAGGAGTCATTCAGGGAAGTTAAATATGCAGAGGAAAGTATCAATAGTGGATTATACCTTGGAGAAGAAAGCATCTCAGAGATAAAGGATAAAGCTCTTCAGCGAACACAGGCAGTTAAAGAGGCAAAAAAGAAGTGAGAAAAAGCAGAATATTCTCTCAGAGAATTATGAGACTTCAAAAAACATCCAAATATATGATAGGTATTCTTGAAGGGGAGGAAGTATGTCTCAAAGGAATGGAAGCTCCACTGGAGGATATCATAAATGAAAATTTCCCAAGTATCACCAAAGATTCCAAACCCTCCTTTTAGAGAGATATTGAACCCTGGTTTTCTCCACATAAACAGAGCATCTCCAAGACACATTGTAATGAACTTCTCCAAATTCAAGATGAAAGAGAAAATTCTGTAAGCATCAGGACTAATAAACAATTGAGCTCCAAGAGCAGATCCATCAAGATGACAACAGACTTCTCAACTGAAACTTTCCAAGCCAGGAGAATGGTCATCTACCTTTTGCCTTCTTAAACAAAACAATGTTCAGCACAGAATTCTATATCTTGACAAATAATAATAATGTCATAAAAATATGAAATAAGTGACAGCATAAACTTTGTTTCTTTCTTTTTTTTTTTTTTTTTGTCATAGAGTCTAAATTTGTCACCCTTGGTACAGTACTGTGGTGTCACAGCTCTGTTGCCATTGGGTCTCATAGAGAAGCGACGTCACAGAGAATAAACCCACATATTGAAATTGTATATATAAAAAAAGGGATTCACAGCACACCCAGGCATGTGACCAGTTTATTTATTTAACTTCTGGTTTATATAGTTCATTGTGTACATGTGCACTGTACCTCATTAATATTCATTACAATCCCTTTGCACATGCCCACTATACATCAATGACCTTATTAATATTCACTGCAACCCATAATCCATCTCATGAATAAACATCTTGTGAGTAGCTCCTCCCTAGAAATCCTTGGTTTAACTGATATCACTTTATCTAACATAATCCTTTTGAACATAATTTCTTTAATGTAACTTAATGGAGAACATGTTGTCAGCCATTTCTTCTTTTGTTCTTATCTGATGAAGCCTGAGGTTTGGAGGAGGAAGGTGGATTGAATACCTGCCCTGCTGGCCTCACCGTTTGGAGGTAGTTACTTCAATTTTAAGCAAGGCATAATTAAGAAATTTCTAAGACATACAGAAAAATTGTTTCCAAGCCTCCACTCCCATGGGGGCCTTAAATCAGGGGGTTTTTACACCCGCAACCAACCCAGCCATATGGGATTCTGCCTCAGTTCCTCACAAGTATGCCTGTACAAAGTCTTTTCACTGCTCTCTCTCAAATACTTTTTTTTGGTCAGAGGTATATAGGCCTTTCCCCTATACAGTTCACAGCAACCTCCAGATCTTAGGCTTAGGCGATACTCTTGCCTCAACCTCCTGAGTAGCTGAGACTACAGGCAAACACCACAACACTCAGATTTTTTTTTTTTTTTTTTTTTTTTTTGGCCAGTGCTGGGTTTGAAACTTCCACCCTCATCATATGGAGCTGGCATCCTACACACTGAGCCACAGGTGCTGCCCCATAAACTTTGTTTCCTTTTTGAATTAAAAGATTACTCTTTAATGTAGCTTGTATTATTTAATATATTATTCATAAGACTACTGCAAGAATGAACTAGCATGGCTAGATGACCACTGCATCTGTACTCTTTAAAGGAGTAAGTTATTTCCTAGAATGACTTAAACCATTTCATATTACACTGAACACACAGAGAGGGAAGCAATCAAGAATAAAGAATAATCAAATAGTAATTAGAAGGTAAAATTTTTACACAAATCAAAGAAACTCTTCATAAATTTATTTTCTAACTACCTCTTGCTTGGGAAAATAACAGGTGTCATTAGAAAAAAAAAAACAACAACTGTTTAAAACATGAATTAATGTATATATTACATCCACACCTCAGTAGAAAATGTCCTAATCATATTTTCTAGCGACAGTTTATATTATTCATGTGTGCAGGTGTTTTGTACTGTTCAAGGAGCCATTTTGATCTTCATGATATCAATTTCATTTTACTTCGGCTGACTGCTTTAGTAAATATGTAATATTATAAGAAAATACTCTATATTGGGTGGTTGAAATAGAGGACATATTTTTCTTCCAATTCTAGTGGCTATCCAGGACCAAGGTGTCAGTAGATTTGGTTCCTGGTAAGGGCCCTTGTCACGACTAGCTGAGGGCTGTTTCTCACCATCTGCACGAGACAGACATCAAGGCCATTAATCTCATCACAAGAGCCTCACATTTGTCCTCATGTAAATAGAATTACCTCTAAAAGGCCCCATTTTCAAATATCAACACTTTGGGAACAGGGCAAGAATTAAACATAAAAAAATTGGAGGAGCACCAAACAGTCCATAGCCCTGATTTTTCCTGTATTTTTTCAATACTATGTAGCCTTAAACAGGCCTTACACAAATATCTTTGTATGTGGGTATAAAAGAATATGATATAACTTAGTAACTTAGTCAAACACTCTATAACTTATGGCTCAGTTTAAAAGTTTTAAATCTCAAATGGGTTCCCAAATGTACCTTTATGATGTTTATTGTATTTGTTGTTGCTACAAGAAATATTTGCCATTATTTCTCAGAAAAGAATGTACATTATAATGCATTAACACTTTTCCTCATCTTTTTTTTTTTTTTTTTTTTTTTAGAGACAGAGTCTCACTTTATTGCCCTCAGTAGAGTGCTGTGGTGTCACAGCTCACAGCAACCTCCAGCTCTTGGGTTTTGGTGATTCTCTTGCCTCAGCCTCCTGAGTAGCTGGGTCTACAGGCACCCACCACAGTGCCCAGTGATTTTTTGTTGTTGTTGTTGTTGTTGCAGTTTAGCCAGGGCTGGGTTTGAACCCTCTACCATTGGCATATGGGGCCAGCACCCTACTCACTGAGGCACAGGCACTGCCCCACCTTTGCTTATCTTTCAACAAGTAAATGTAAATTTATAATAACAAATCTCATATTTATGGAAAACCATAAAATATAAGGGAAATTTGTTATCAGAGTTACATTTAATTTAGAAAGTTTGCTTAGGAGACTAAATTTAAGGCTGTTATTTTTAGCACAAGACACTGAATGTTATATGTTTCACAAGCTGGATTATATTATAACTATGTTTGTGTTTTGGTGAAATAAAATGGTTTTGAAATTGTCACAGTATAGCTTTTCAATTGTAAATTTTGTGATTTTATTGCAAGAGAATATTTATCTTCAACAACACTATAGTGTCTCAGAGTTTCAAAACAAAAAAAAACTCAAGTTTTTCAAATTTACTTTTTAATATTTAGTTAAATAAACATATTAGGAACATAGCACAATGGATTACCTAGTAAGTCTCTGAATCTCTCTTACATAATTTTTGTATAAATTAGAATAATGTTCAGGATTTCTGACTACCGAATAAGGTCATTTTGAGAACCAACTGTGATAAATGTAAGAAAAGTTACTTTGAAATAAAGACACTGCACAAATAATTGCACAATTTTATAATCATCCTCATCCTAAATTAGAACCGTTAGTCTTTTAAGTGTAACAATCTCTCCATGTTCTTGAGACAAAGAGTAGTTTCTCATGCCATACACTTGCCTGTGTGATTCCAAATTTCACAATGTTCAGTTTCTGTTTTCCTCCATCAATCCAAGTTCGATCACTACTTTTGGGATGAGCTCTTCAAATATCCCAGTTTTAATTATTTACTCACTCCCTTTTCTCTTATGAAATAACGTATACTGTGAAACTATCCATTTTGACTTCAAACAAAGAAAAATATAAAACTTCATATCACAAATCTAATTTCTGAGGTTACAAATACCACCTGAGAATAATCCTATACATATCTGAGGGATCTGTTACAGATTCCATACCTCTCTTAATTGAAACAGATTTTATACTATTCAGGCTGTCTTTTAAACTATGTCTTAGCTAACAGGTGACTAACAGAAGTCAAATGAGAATCTATTCTCTTGCCAATGAATATAGATTGTTATAGGTTCTTTGAGAAACCAATTTATAATTTTTCTGTGGCTATACATTCAGTATATAAAGAATACTTACATGGAAAGAATAACTTTATTATTAGAATCTGGTGACAAACATATCTCCTTAATGTACTAGAATATAACTGTACCCTTAATAAGAATATTTGAATTTATATTTACTTTTGTAGTACTACAAAGTTGAGATTTGAGTGCATTTTGAGGTTAAGAAACATAATGTTTGTTAATTTTCTTTTCTTTTCTGAAGACTCTTCCCTTTCCTTTTGAAAAAGCCATTGTCTCAAAACACCTCACAGTAAAATGAAGAAAAACATAAAATAAATAGAAATCAAAATGCTTTGAGAACATACGAATCATAGAAATATAATAAGATGTTTATTGTTAAACATTTTACATGGGTTAAGCAGACACATCAAGCTTTAAGTAGAATAGTATAGATATATTAATTTAGGTTTTGCTTCATCAGAAGGAATAGCTTAGCAAATAGAATTATCTGAAAAGTGAAGTTGTGCCTTACAGAACACTAAGGCTCCCATCCCTACAATGAAAGTGAACAGGAACTGATTCTCAGAATTACAGTAGGAGGATTCCTTCACTGTTATATAGTCATGCTCAATGGCAAAATTTTCTTCCAATGCGTGAGTGTGTGTGCGTGTGTGTGTATTTAAAGATATTATTGCACTGACATTTGAAGAGCTGGAATGTTAGGCGTGAAAGCCAGTAGAACAAAAAGAATGGAGTGTGTGAGGAGGTATGACTAAGGACGAGTGGATGGATTGTTAAGTAAGTGCTCACATAATTAGAAACCACACATTATTAAATATTATCAATGCTCTTTTATGTCCCTTTCAACAAGTTCAATAACTCAGACTCCTACATTCAGCACAGCTGTGAAATGAATCAAAGACGAGAGTGGCATGGGAGTGGTGGGGAGAGAATGGAACCTCGTGGTTGGGGTGCTGCCAGGGGAGACGTTAAAATGACCAGTCCTCAAATACTGGGTACCGTAGCTTGGGATATGAATGTATATTGTATAAAATAGGAAAAGAAAGCATAGGAGAGATGTCAGCGGGAATGAGAAGCCCACATACTGATATGGGAATATATAAGAACTGATTTATATGTATTAGCGAAATAAAGAACTTGCATAAACCAGTAGGTTAAAGGAGTAGTAACAGTGGTGGGAACGGTTAATTACCCACACTGCAGAGCAGATTTCCTAGATGTCAAAAGCTGCAGGATATCAAAATCTGTATGTATCATAAAATGTTTATTTTTTAAGAAGTTGAACTCTAAAATCTGTGAAAGAGCCAAATGCATGATCTTTTTGCAGCAACACATGGAAGATGTTTTGGTCTCTATTGAAAGCTCAAGGGACGCATGTCATGCTCTTGAAGAACAGAGGCAAGACACTCAGTGTGTTTTACCCATGAAGAATCAGACCCTTCACCAGGTCAAGTTGGAGAGTCAAGGATAAGTGTTAATGCTAAATTCAGAGCACTTGTAATGTTTTCTCCACAGCCAATCTGATGTCAACAAACTGTCTTCATTATTTGAAATCACTATCAACATACTGAATATGTAACTAATGAGAAATCCCTTTAGCCAAAATTTCTGACAACGACAAATTGCATACTAAGCTTTCAAAAATGATGTAATACAGACAGACATAAATACAATATTATGCCACTCTAACAATCTTCCTTTGGATAATTAGGCAACTTAAAAGGCAGGAAATGAGCATAATCTATTTCAAATTAGTGTTACTATATTGAGAGCCCACATACAAGCAACTTAAATCCAGAATGATAGTTGAAAATTATATATAAAATATCATCATTTTGAAAATCATGAATTAAGTCCTGGATTTTAGATATCATCGAAGTAAAAACAATTACTTATTAGCAAAGTATTTGTTGCATAAGCTCAGATTTATTTTCCAAGTTCCATATTTTATCAGTATATATAAAAAATGGGTACAGGTATGTCTCTGTGTGTGTGTGTGATATAATACACACACATACACAGACATACAAATATATATATATATATATATATATATATATATATATATATATATATACATGGCATTTGAAATTCATCTAAGTTAATATTTAATTTCCAGGCCGGGCACAGTGTCTCATGCCTGTAATCTTAGCACTCTGGAAGGCTGAGGCAAGAAGATGGCTTAAGTTCAAAAGTTTGGGTCCAGCCTAGCAAGAGTAAGATCCTACCTTTACTAAAAATAGAAAAATTAGCCAGGTGTCATGCTAGCACTTATAGTCCCAGATACTCAGGAGGCAGAGTCAGGAGAATTGGTTCGACTTAGGAGTTTGAGGTTGCTGTGAGCTAGGCTGATGCCACAGCACTCTAGCCTGGGCAACGTAGTGAGACTAAATCTCAAAAAAAATTAATTTCCAGTTTTAAAGGTATGTAAAATATTTATTAAAATATATTCATTTGTACTTATTGTAAAAGTGACTAAAAACAGAAACAACCAATGTATCATGAGACATTTCTTATTTATTAAAATCTGATGCATTTCAGGTCACATAGATTAGCAAATGTAATCCCAATGTTTATGAATCATCAATGTCTACAATAATCCTAAGTGGTTTAAAAAAATTAATACAAGGACATTACATTCATTTTATTTTGTTCAATCTTTGTTAAATCATATAGGATTCATTTGTAACGTAGTCTATTTTCAACATTTTTTTGGAGAAGTTTTAGGGGTTATAGAAATATTGCATCAAAAATAATGAGAGTTCCCATATCTGCCTCTCCTCCCACATGTAGATTTTTCTATGATTAATATCTTTATTATATACTATTTGTTACAATCATGAACAAATATTGATAAATTATTAAATAAAACACATAAAGTACGGGCAGTGCTAATGGCTCAAGGAGTAGGGCCCCAGCCCCATATACTGGAGGTGGCGGGTTCAAATGCCACCCCAGCCACAAAAAAAACCCCAAAACATAAAGTACATTTACCTTTGTGCTGTATAGTTGTATATAGATTTTGATAAATGAATATGTTATCCACCTGTAGAGTAGTGCACAGAATAATTTTACTACCTTAAAGATGGCCCTTTCCACCTATTCATCCCTTCCCTTCTCACCCCTAAGCCCTGTTGACCCCTGACCCTTTTACTCTATAGTTTTGCCTTTTTAGAACGTTATAGAGCTGGAATCATCCCATGAAACCCTGTTCAGATGGACGCTTACTTGGCAATGTGTATTTAAGGTTTCTCCTCCTACTGCCTTTTTATCACAGAATAAGACTCCCATTTTCTGGGTATACCACAGTTTGTTTAGCTATTCACCTATTGGAAGACTTTTTTGGTTGGTTTTAATTTGGGGAAATAATGAATAAAGCTGGTATAAATACTCATGTGTAGGTTTCTGTGCAGACAAAAGTTTTCAGCTCTTTTGGGTCAATGCCAAGCAGTGTGACTGCTGGATATTAATGTAAACAGGTGTTTACAAACTCTAGACAAACTAGACACCAGGCTGAAGAGGTCAAGTGTCAAGCAAAATAATAGGATTAGGATAATCTGGTTATTTGGAAAGAAAAAAGACTTAAAGAGCCAGGGAAAAAAGCCAATATTTCTTTGTAACTAACAAAGGAGTAGAAAAGAAAACAAAGAAACTTGTACAAGAATAAGAATAAAAATAATAATAAAAGAATAAAAAAAGTAAGATTCTTCAGAGACTTCTCAGTCTTCACAAATCATTATCCTTCCTAGACCCAACTTTAAGGAAAACTTACATAAATACTCACAGGTGGGAAAAAACAAATAAAAGACATTCTCACTGAGTAGTGACTTTTCCTAGAACCCAACAATCCTATAAAAGTCTAGTGGAACTCCTAACACAGATCATGTCCTGGTATTATAAAGCCGGAGTCAGGGAATTTAAAATTGGCATTAACAATAGTAATGCTTAGCTCTTTTAAACAATGACACAAAAATTTCAGTCTAACTTTCATCAGATGAGCTAATATTTTCAGGATCAATTTTAATTAATGCATCAAGCATCTCTGAGAACTAGACATAAGGGAACCTTTCCTCACTCATTGAAATATCTTGACAAAATTCTATTAAAAAAACAAAATGTTTGGGAAGAATCTGAAATAAAACCAGTAAATTAAATTTTATTTTTAAGATATAATCATACCTATCTTAATAACAATTTTTATAATACGTTCCTGTGCATTGGTTTTGAGATCTTTTGAAAACGTGGGTCAGAGTGACAAATTATGTTGTTTATTAAATACTTAAAAAATATGAATATCATTTTAAATGTAAATTTACTTATTTACAAACTTTATTCAGCATGAATACCATGTATATAGTAGCTATGTAAGAAAGACATTTAAAAATATGTTATTTATTAATAAAAAATTTATTTATTATTATTTATTTATAAATTTACTTATTTACAAACTTTATTGAGCATGAATACCATGTATATAGTAGCTATGTAAGAAAGAAATTTAAAAAATATTTTATTTATTTATTCATTTATTAAAAATATTTTATTTATTTATTTTATTTATTAAAATATATTATTTATTGTGGTATGTGCATTCTCATTCAGCCCTTCCCACCATTCTGTGGGCTGATCACATCATTATTATGCAAAACTCCTATCTCCTGCAATTAAACTTCAAAACTTTCATATATATAAAAGTTGCTGGAGTTTTGTTTCTGGAATAGTTAAGTCAACTGCATTCTTTTTTTTTTTTTTTGCCAATAATTATTTTATTTATTTATTTTTGGAAAAATAGGTAAGAATATAAACAAGTACACATTTGAGTAATCTTAATTTTGATTTAGCCCTCATTAAAGATTTGTAGTTTAACAATTTTGCTTTTTAAAAAAATATGGCTTTCTTTTGGATTGGAAGAAAAACCAACCAGAAACCAAATCGGGAACCACGGGATGGTGTCCACACCTGGAGTCCTCGTAAGTAACTTAACGTGAGCCAGATATTATCAGGTTGTAAAATATCTAAATACACATTTGATAACAACTGGCAGCAAAGCATTACCTAAATATGTTTTGATCAAATCACTAATTTGAATAATTTGACATTAGCATGACAAAAATTGTCAGGTTATTTGCAAGTCATTGGTCATGACATCTCAGATACACTGATCTCCTCTTACGATGATTTTCTCATCCATATGCAAAGTAGTATGCGTAGTTTACTTCGTACAGTGCAAGATGTTGAGAATATTTATTTCATCAGATACCTTCTCTGGTTAGCTGCCAAACATTTGAAAGAGGCATTGGGCACTAAATTTTAGTTTTATTAAAGATATTCCATATACTTCCATTGTGTTGTCAAATTTTGTTAAGAAAACTTAATGTTTTTAGTAATTCATTAATTTATAGGGAAATGACAAAACCATGAACTAAAGAGCTTTCCTTCTTGAGGAGCTGGGCACAGTGGCTCACACCTGTAATCTTAGCACTTGGGAGGCCAGGACAGGGGATTGCCTGAGCTCACGGGTTCAAGACCAGCCTGAGCCAGAGCTAGACCTCATCTCCATAGCCAGGAGTTGTGTCAGGTGCCTATAGTCCCAGCTACTTGGGAGGCTGAGGCAAGAGAATCACTTGAGCCCATGAGTTGCAGGTTGTTAAGTGAGACTCCTTCCTGTCCAAAAAAAAAAAAAAAAAAAAAGACCTTTCCTTCTTATACAAAAAGTAAGATTCGAGCACTTAAAATAATTGTTAATAACCTCGTGAAAAACCAAAGCTTTTACAAGGGAATTCTACAAGAATTGTGTCAAATATACCATTTTAATATTAGTACTTCATAGAAAACAAATGCCATAAAATATTCATAGTTTCTTATTTGAATTATGTTTTCTATAATTTTAGGTTATGAATTCCAACAAAAGAAATAAAATTATCCAAAATATAATTCATGCTATCATTTGTAGGGAATATTCAGAATTTCCTAATACAAAAATATAGGTGTGTTTACCTATGCAGTTCATAAAAATCTGTTCAAAATCTACTCAGAAATAATATCTTAGTGTATGTAAATTATAGATAAATGCTAGGTGTTCCTCATCTGAGGAATTTTTACTGCAATATAACCATAATAACTGTCTAACACATATTTTTACATATGCTGTGTCATTGGACTTAGAATTATTTTATTACTGTATCTTTATTTTATGTAAATAAGAATGAATTAATGGTTTACATTATTATCAATAATGTAGGTCAGTGGTTCAGTGGTTTTCTCAGATACAACTTACCATGTGCAAATACAGTAACTTTAATTATCCTGTCTTAGATGCTCTAATGGGAGAGAGAGGACTTTAATAATACTCTCGCCATATCTGCAGCAGTAAACTCATTCAAAGATATTCACTGAGCAACTTATATACATCAGGACTATTGACACCAGATACAGCGTTAAATAACATGAATACAATCCTCCCCCTCAAAGAATATATAACTTAGTCAGGGATGAGAATGAGTGCAAAGAAAATAAAGCAGAATGAAGTCCCAGGACAGGTTTTGTGCTTGATCCCAGATCCCTCGCCACTGCGTGCCAGATCCTGCTGATGCTGTCTAAGAAAAGGTTTTCAGACATATGTATGTATCCTTTGGGAAAGATTCAGGTGGAATTATGTATTAGATACCATATTGGAACTTAACTATTACTAACTTTTCTTCTCTGGAAATGTACTTCTTTATCTATGACTATTTCTACCTTGGACCATCTACTTTTGCGTATGGAATGTGAGAGTCTCCTGTCTTTGTTCACTCTCCTGAAATTCCAACTGAAAGCAGATCCATTATCCCTGATCTGTCTTACTCCCCCAGGCTTGAAAGGGTTATGTGGCTACTTGAAGTGGATTGAACACACACGATGTCAGGCACCCTTCTCTGGTATGTGTAGTCTCTTTTGGCCCTTCCTACCATTCTGTGGGCTGATCACATCATTATTATGCAAAACTCTTGTATCTCCTGCAATTAAACTTCAAAACTTTCATATATATATATAGAAGTTGCTGGAGTTGTGTTTCTGGAATAGTTAGGTCAATAGCATTTTTTTTTTTTTTTTTTTTTGCCAAAACTGGGTTTGAACCCACCACCTTGGGCATATGGGGCCCCAGCACCCTACCCTTTTGAGCCATAGGCGCCACCCAGTCAACAGCATTCTTATCCATTTTCTTCTAGCTTTTCCTTTAACTTCTCCTGGTAAAGTAATATGTTTTCTTTATTCTTAGACGTTGTGTCTTTACATGCCAAACACCCTTTCAATTACAGACTAGGTCAGGGGCCCTTATTATGTATTTCCATCTCACTATGAGTTTGCCCTACACATTTCATTTTAATTGCTTGGCTAATTGTTTTTGCCACTAGACTCTCAGCAGGAGTCATGCCCATCATACACTTTTATTATATCTCCAGAATATAGCACAGTACCTGGAACACAGTACTTTAATATTTGCTGAATGAATGGGTAATATAAAAAGGGCAGAATGAAGAATGTTCAAGAGAAGGCAAGAATTTAATTGTTTATATTATTTAAAGTAATTCAATGAAAGGAAATAGACTAAACTTTCTAACTTTGATTTTTCAGTAACTCAAGGGATAAGGGCAATAATACACCTTCAGGAAAATACTTTTAGTTTTATGATCTTTTACTGGAAATAGCTTTTGAAAATTCTGAGTATTTGTACAGTATTAAATACTGGAGTTGGATTTAATGTTTTTTTTTTAATCTGATGGTATAAATAAGAAGGGCCTTTGTTTTATCATTCTTTCATTTTTTTTTTTTTGAGACTGAGTCTCCCTCTGTCACCCTCAGTAGAGTGCCATGGCATCATGTCCCAGCAAACTCAGATTCTTGGGCTCAAGTAATCCTCTTGCCTCAGCCTCCCAAGTACCTGAGACTATAGGCACTAATACAACACCAGACTAGTTTTTCTATTTTTGCAGATGGGGTTTAGCTCTTTTTCAGGCTAGTCTCACGTCATGAGCTCAGGAGATCCACCTATCTTGGCTTCCCTGAGTGGTAGAATTGCAGGCATGAGCCACCATGCCTGGTCCATAATTACTATTTTAAAAATTACAACTAGACAATTCATTTTTACTTTCTAGATACAGTTAAAATTGCGTTTAGGTTAAAAAGCATAAAGAATATTTGTTAGTTGGTTTTCAAACAACTTTAGCCTCTTCCCTTTTCCTAGCAGTGCCTTGATTCAGACTCTAATACCTCCAACCCCAGGGATGATCTTTCTCAGCCAACCGGGACAGCTCCCTCTTCCCAACAAAGGGATATATGCACTTATACCACAAACTTACTAGTGCTATGCATTCTCCTGGAAACACTACATGTGATAAGGTTGACTTGAACTTCTGTCTGCTGGTAATGGAAGGGAGGGATGCAGACCCTCTCCCTCTACCCTTGGCACTATAGGCAGCTGAGCAGAGATTTGTCAGAAAATTATCTTGCAAAAATCATGATGAATCAACTAATGCAAATGTCTCCTTTCCTCAAGAATCTCTACCAGTATAGAGGTGTCAATATATTTTTATACTTTAAGTCATTTTGAATTCTTATTTTCTTTTGTTTATATCAAAAGACTTCCTCACCTATATAAGAAAACACTACATACAGCTCGTTCAAGTGTTCCTTCTCTTTTCTTCTAAATGCAAATGTTGAATTATCTGTGTTTTTACCTTTATAAAGAAACTTGTACTATGCAAGTTTTTTATGGTTGGAAAAATATGGAAGCTTATACTCAATTTTTCAGCGTATACTCAAATATAGTATCATAATTGCTAATGGCAGCATTTTGCCTCTCTATTTTTCTTTTATTCTCATCCATATGTTTAATGAAATAAAGCATGATCAAAGAATGAAGGACAGAAGCTATTCAGTGTAATTAAATCCCATTAGTTTATTTTTGTTGTTGTAGTTTGTTGCTGATGTCTTATAATAAAATCTTTCCCCAGTCCAACATCATCA
>CAUYQV010141149.1:0-14087 GCA_963574575.1 Galagoides demidoff
ACAGCTCATAGCAACCTCCAACTCCTGGGCTCAAGCGAGTCTCCTGCGCCTCAGCCTCCCAAGTAGCTGGGACCACAGGCGCCCGCCACAACGCCCGGCCATTTTTTGGTTGCAGCCAACATTGTTGTTTGGCGGGCCCGGCCTGGGGATTCGAACCCGCCACCTTAGGTGTACGTGGCTGGTGCCTTAGCCGATTGAGCCACAGGCGCCGAGCCCAAATTAAAGTTTTAATGTGCCCTAAAGAGTCTCAGTCTCCTCTCCTTTTTGATTAAAAAAAAAAAAAAAAACAACCTTCAAACAGTGGAGAAGCTCATAGAAGAATGAAGAGAATAGAAGAATACTTTGAACTCCGTTTTTACTCCAATCCTGTTCACTACCCTAGAGGTGACTGCTCTTCTTAACATTTTGATTTGTAGCCCTCTAAACCTTTTTATAAATGTATAGAAATAACATTTGTATAGGCAAATGTACATGTATAGATTTTATGTAAGTAAGATCATTTTACAAATACTGGTCTATAATCGATTTTTTCACTTAGCAATAAATCTCTAGCAGTGTTTCTCTATCCACTGGCTCTATAGCTCCCTCAGCCTTCTTAATGATGGCCCAGGACTTTGTACCATGTATGGATCTACCATAATTTGTAAGACGGAACTTCAGTTGGCATAATAAATCAGTGATTTTCAACTGGTGTGCCTCAAAATTTTTAAAAGATTATTTTCAAAAGAAGTTCAAAGCACAGTAAGTATATATATATATTTACTCTTTTTTATGATCAACTTAATTTAAACGTGCTGCCTAAGTTTAACCATAGGTTCAAGCATGCTGTGAGATCAAAAAAGGTTAAGAAACAGTGTAATAAATGATACTACACTGAAATGTATTAATATTCACACATGTGTAGGACTATTTGGAACACCTCCCTTCAGTACCTAGATGCCATGCTCTGAGCATGTGGTGACAGGGAAAAGCTGTGTTTGGGCACTCCACTGGACAGCAGCTGTCAGCCAGCCGTGATGGATGGTTAGCACAGTCGAGCCCTTGTGCACTGTAAACCAATTCCTGGTGCTTTATTTGGCTTCCAGTGCATTTTTACTGATAATGGAATGTTTTGAAGTTTTACTAACCCTAAGTTTCATACCTACATAGGAAAGTGAACAGCTTTAGGATTCTCGCATAGTGCTTTGTACACAGATGGTACCCAACGGATTATTATCAGATTTTTAAATGATAGCTAAAAATTCACTTAGAAACAATTCAAATAAACATTATTCAAGACCAGAAATACCTACAATGACTTCCTTATTTTCCACATCAACTTTTAGTTTCTATCCTATACTGTAAAATATTGCTACAACACGGGCTGCACATACTCACCCATCTCTGTGAGGCTTTCTGCGTGATACGAGCACTACCAAGTCTTTGGGCTTGTCACCATTCACTATAGGACAGGTGATGTAATATATCCGATCATCTTCACCCACCCAGTCTATGACTTCACAGGACCTGTGTATACAGAAAAATGGCAAAAGGGCTCAAAGTCTACCTTTGGAATGACTCTTCGATGAGAAGGAATGATTCTGTGGGCAATGGAGAGAGGATGGTGACTCCAAATTCATTATCCTTAATATGTAGCATTTCAGAAAGGTATTGAGCTGTTTGCCACAAGATCATTTTTCTCTAGGGTCAAGTGAGAACGTTTTAGAGTGGTAAATTATATGAGCAGTCAAAGAAGGACTAATTAGGTAAAGAAATGTGGTACACGTATGTTGGAAAGAGCACTATGTTTGGAGTAAAGAACTTTCTTTTGGTTTCTCTTAGGTTGCAATTTGCTAGCTATGTTACATTAAGCAAATCGTTTCATTTTTTCATCTGTAAAATATAGATAATAATGTCTATGGGGTTCTTGTGAGGATTCAATTAAATAAGTGGGTAAGGGACTTGAACAGAAATTTCTCTGAAGAAGACAGGTGAATGGGCAACAAAGACATGAAAAAATGCTCATCATCCCTAATCATCAGACAAATGCAAATCAAAACCACTCTGAGATATCACCTAAGTAAGATTAGCCCACATCACAAAATCCTGAATCTGCAGATGCTGGTGGATGTGGAGACAAGGGAACATTGTTGCACTGCTGGTATGATTGCAAACTGATACATCCTCTCTCTAAAGAAGTATGGAGAATTCTCAAAGAACCAAAAGTTGGGGTCCCATTTGACCCTGCAATCCCATTACTAGGTATCTACCCAGAAGAAAAAAAAAATCATTTTACCACAAGGACATTTGCACTAGAATGTTTATTGCATCTCAATTCACAATTGCCAAGATGTAGAAGCAACCCAAGTGTGCATCAGCCCATGAATGGATTAACAAACTGTGGTCTATATTTGCCATGGAATACTATTTATCCATAAGAAACAAAGGAGACTTTATGTCCTTTGTGTTTACCTGGATTGAGTTGAAAACACAGTCTTCTTTTTTTTTTTTGCTTGTATGAAAGGTCTTTATTGGTGGGGGGGAGGGAGGCTGCAGAGCAGCCCAAGGAGGAGAGAAAAAGAGAAGAGAAGAGAAGAGAGGAGAGAGAAGAGGGGAGAGAGTGGAGAAGAGAAGAGAGAGAGGGAGAGTAGAGAATAGTGAGGGGGAAGAGGGGAAAAAGAGCAAAACACAGTCTTCTTAGTAAAGTATCTCAAGAATGGGAAAAAAAGTATCCAATGCCCTCAATACTAATATGAAACTAAAATATAAACAACTACACACTCATAAGAAAGAAAACACAAATACAGTGTAGTGAGGGGGAGGAGAGACGAGAGAGAGAGAGAGAGAGAGAGAGAGGTGAGGAAGGAAGGTGACTGGTGGGGTCTCACGATGTGAGAGATGTGCACGATGTGAGGGTGTTCAGCACGACCCCCCAAAGTGAAGGGCTCAACTACAACTTGAACTTTATCTTAGAAATGAAAACAATGTAACCTAACCATTTGTACCCTCATATTAATGTGAAATACAAAAAAAAAATGAAAACACCTGGTGTAGTACTTGACTCATAGTAGAAGTACAAGAAAAGTTAGTTGAACTAGAATTAACTCATTCATTCCCTCACTCATTCCAGTTCAATTTGGCTGGAATGCCAAGTGACATAGAGAATAGTGGGAGAAATATTTTTAAAGAATTAACACCAAAGTTTAGGCATTGTTCTTCCTAAAAGCATTGTGCTTATAGAGTATCTACAAAATCAATGCAAGAAAATTAAAACTCCCTCTTCTCTCAGAATGTTTTATTATGATAGCATTAACTGCAATGTAGTATTCTGGCATCTATGCAAATGCAACCCATAACCCCAGAGATGTTTCACTTTAGTGGTTTTAGATAATCTATTGCATGGTATTAATCACAGTGAGTTTTAGAAATTCTGAAGATGAACCTCTGTCTTGTCAAGATTGGGAAGTAAACAGTAACTCTTAATATAACAGGAAGCCCATTCACCAACCTCTCCCCCTCAACAGGGGTGAGGCCCTGAGGGTGCTGTGGCCAAGTGGCTGGACCTTAGCATGGTCTCCCAGGGTCCAGAGCTCTGTACTGTGTTCCAGGAAAGCAGGGAGTGTGGAGGAGATTGAATTCGGGTGCAGTTCAGAGTGAGAGTCGTAGGCTGATAGGAGCTGAGATGTGATGGGACAGGGAGAGCAGGAAGGAGTGCCTTTCACCTGAGCTTCTCACCAGGGAGTGCCGGTTCACAGAAAAAGAAGGAAATGGCAATTAAATATGGAGAGTGGGAAGGTGATTCAGTAGTCACTTCTTCAAGAGCAGCGAGGTAGTGTGTGGAAAGACTAGAGTTCCAATTTGGGGCGGTCACTTTGCTGTCTGTGCAATCTTGGCAAGTCTCAGAAACTCTCTTGCTAAATGGAAATCATATCAGCCTCAAAGTTATTGGTAGGATTACATTAGACGTGGGTAAAGTGTGTCAACTCAATCTTGACGATAAATCAGTGGGTATAATCATTTTTGTTTTGCTTCTCTCCGTATCGGCTGATGTCATAGTCTGTGTAAAGCAAACTGTACGAAATACTCTTTAGTAATAAAACAGTGGGCCATATGTTGGGCAAGGGAGAGGGACTGCAATATGGAGGTCATCTTTTATGTGATGTCAGCGTTGACTAAGAAAGTTTCTAAATTTGGTCTTACATGAAATGGGGGTCCCACAAAGGTCGCTTCATGAAGTCAGACAAGAGATGATAAGCCAAGTGGGCTGGGCGGTCCACGTGCTTCTCAACCCACACAGATACAACATCCTGCTCTTCCAGAGTATATATTTTTATCTAAAAGAAAATGACCAAAAAACTCAAATTACAAAAGAAAATGATGTTTTTACTTTAAAAAACACCTACATATATATGTAGACGTAGACTGATTGCACTAGCTAGGTCATCTTGTTACCTGGATAAAATGAAGCTAAATAATGGCCATTTTACAACGATACCTGGATGGCTAGAGATCTTACCAGGATGCTATATTCCTGTGTCCTCCAAACAGTATGTGACTTGAAGGTGGGTTATTTAATTATTATGCTATTTTTCTCATGAAAAATAAGAAACATTAGCTTTTCTCTCTTTATCTTTTTTATGATGGATCTCTGCCTCCACCCAAAAACAATGGAAAATATCCCAGACTACTGGGCAGGCCATGGCCTCAGCCCCCTGAAGAGCCAGGGCACCTTCCCAGGGGGTCAGGTGTGTCTTCAAGTGCACCCAGGGGGTCCAGGGAACAAGCCAACCACCTCTAGAAGCAACTCAGCCTCTCAACAGGGCCCCTGAGGCACCATATTTTTCCAGCACAAAGCATTCTTGTTTCTGAATCAGCTGGGTTCCTCCTCTCAGAGGCCAATTCCTGCGTTTGTGACCCATATTGCTCCTTAGGTAAGCAGAAGCCTGTCCTGGGGAGCCATGTGACATATGCCTAAACCAGTGATTCTCAACCTGTGGGTCACGACCCACAGGAACTGTATTAAAGGGCCACGGCATTAGGATGGTTGAGAACCACTGGTTAAACATTCATGTGTCCTCGCTACTCTGAGTTTTCCTTCTACTGTGTTTTTGACAACAAACAGAAATGTGTATTCAGTAAAAGCATACTTCTAGCCTGCCCATTTTGTCCATCTCTCTCAAGATGCTTCATTCATTTAGCCATTCCCATAGCAACGAGCTGTGAGAAGAGAAAGATGGGTTAGGATTTCATTGCAGGAATCAAGTAGACAGAAAAATCAGGCTGCAAAGGAGAAATCTTTATTAAAACACAAATATCAATAAGAGAATGAAGAGATGGGAAATTGACTTAAAGCAGCTTAGAAAGTGACTATTTGCATTTGCCATTTGACCTCTCTAATTGAGTTGGGACCAACCTGGTCTATGAATTCAAAGAGCAAAGGAAGACCTGACCTGAGCCTTGGGCTCCTGTGAAACACTAGTGTGAAAAGAAAACTAGTGTTGGGGCTCCAGTTGTTTGGTAAGACTCACCCTGTACAGCATGGATGCCTACCCTTGCCCCCAGCCCTGGTGTAAATCTGAACAGATCATCAGATTATTAGTCACCTTATTGCTTGGTGGCCAGGTGGCTCTAAGGCCAGGCTTCTAGGGCTGTATAATCTCAGAGGAGCTGAGGGCATGTGACCAGTGTAAGATCCACAGCCCTGGTCATCTTCCAGCCTTGGGTGCAGCCATGCTCCTCCCTAGTGGAACGAGGTGAGGTGAGATGTAGATTGTGTCCTGGCCCCCAAATGTATAAGTCAGAATGCTAACTTCCCTATATGGAAATAGGGTCATGGCAAGTGTAATTAGTTAAGATGAGTTCACACTGTAGTAGGATGGGCCCATAATCCAAGATGACCGACATCCTTATAAGATGGGGAGATTAGCTGGGCAAGGTGGATCACCCCTGCCATCCCAGCACTCTGGGAAGCTGAGGTGGGAGGATTGCTTGAGCTCACAGGTTTGAAACCGGCCTGAGCCAGAGTGAAACCTCATCTCTAAAAATAGCTGGGTGTTGTGGCCAGCACCTGTAGACCCAGCTACTCTGGAGACTGAGGCACGGAATTGCTTGAGCCCAAGAGTTGGAGGTTGCTGTGAGCTATGACACAATGGCACTCTACGAAGGGCAACAAAGTGAGACTCTGCCTCAGAAAAAAAAAAAAAATTGGACATAGACCAAGCACACAGGGAGAATGTGGAGGAAGAGGAAGATGAAGCAGAGACCCAGTGGTACATCTATAAGCCAAGGAACGTCAAATACTGTTAGCAAACCACCAGGAGCAGAGGAGCAGGGGACAGGTCCTCCCTCACACTCCCTGAAGGAACCAACCCTGCCAGCATCTTGATCTCAAACTACCCGCTTCCAGAGTTGTGAGATAATAGATTTTTAAGCCACCCAGTTTTCCAGGGAGGTGCTGCTGAGGTTATTGTTGCATGCTGTTGCTGCATCCTGGAGCCAAACCAAGCACCGCTTAGCTCTGCCCCTGGAGCTCACTGCACTTAGCCAATGGCAGGCACCATATTGGATGGGCGGCTGAAGTTCTGACGCTTCCCCCAAGGTGAGAGTAGCTGCCGGTCCCTACTACCCTACCGTCTAAATCAACAATATTGAGGCAAAGTGGACGAGAAGATGCAACAGGTGGGTTTGATCCCCACAGGCCCCTACTAGGAAAGGCCAGCTTTTGCTTAGTGAAAAGATCCTCTGGGAACAATTCTCCAAGAAAAGGAGCTCCTCTTCGTGCTCAGGAGAATAGAGGTAAAATTCCTTTGTAATTGATTTAAAGTTTTCTTTATCATTTGATGGTTAGAGGATTTTATTCTATAAAATGAATCTTATTGTGTGTAAGGCTCAAAATCTGCTAGAGCTTGCTAACATTTTATTAGTAATTTTTAGATCTTTTAGGTAAGATTCTGATTGGATTTGGCTTTGGATGTCTTATACAAATAGTACAAGGGGAAATAACTACAAATTTTAGAATTTTTGTACAATCTGTTCACAAATATGTCATTGAGACTACATTGTGGGAAGAAGGTCAAAAGTAGTGTTTACAGCAGCCTAGGGGGAGTCTAATTTTTCTTGGAGGTACCTGGAGATCACCACAGGGGCTCAGGGGCTGGGATCTGGGCAGGGGGTGTTCTGGGCCCAGCTTCTCCCTCAGCTCTCACAAGAATAGTCCCTCTCTGCTCTGTTTCCCACACTGGGGTTCTGTCCTGCATGAAGGTTTTTAGGTGATCTGTATCATTCTGACTTCAGATGGCATTTTCCCACCCTATCCTCACCTACTCCTTAAATAAAAAGCTGTCAGGCCAATCTCCACTCATACTAATTTCCACCAGGAGGACTTGGCTCAAGCTACCCACGGCCTGGCAAACCCTCCTTCCCCTTCAGCAATCTACTCCTTACACTGTCTTTAAGAAGCTAAGAATCATCCCCTCTCTGAAGTTCTCTGTAAATCACTTTGAATTGCCTTAAGAGCTGACTTTTATAGTTTAAGCCCTACAGTCGCTCATTTATTTATAAACTACCTGATAATTATTCTTTAGCTCTCCCATTTTATGTGTGAAATTTCCAATATATATCTTTTGCTCCTTGTATTACTATTGAAATTAGTTCTGTCTTTATACTCGGAAAATGAAATGTGAGTTAAAACCATATGCACTGTCCAATTTCACTACAAATTCAAAAAGTCTTAGACTTTTACTATCTAAGTTATAGCAAAAAAGTTATCCATTTAAAAACCCTGAAACAATTATGATTCTTAATAGGTAGTTGTGTTGTAAGAATTATTCAGCTAAAAGGTGACATAAAAAATAGAACCATGGTTTAAAATTAAAAATATATAAAAGCTGTAAAAATTCAGAGAGAGGAGGACAACTCAGACAGAAAAAACATTTTTATAAATTTTTTTAAAATGTAACATTTAGCATAAATATAATCTTAAAAAGAAGGGGTTCAAATTCAACAGTGAGGGCCAGGCACAGTGACTCATGCCTATAATCCCAGCACTTTAGAAGGCTGAGGTGGGTGGATTGTTTGAGCTTAAGAGTTCAAGACCAGCCAGAGCAAGAGTGAGAGCCTGTCTTTACTGAAAACATAGAAAAACTAGCTGGGCATTATGGTGGTGACTGTAGTTCCAGCTACTCAGGATCTGAGTCAGGAGAATCACTAAAGCCTAAGAGTTTGAGGTTGCTATGAGCTGTGATGCCACAGCACTCTACCAAGGGTGACAAAGTGAGACTCTGTCTCAAAAATAAATAAATAAGTAGATAAACAGTGATACCACAAGAAAGTTTCTTTAATTACACAATATTCACTAATAAGTATCTGTATAAAAATTAAGAATCCTTTATAGCTTCATACAACATTAGCAAATTTATTAGTGTGGGTTTGTTTCTGCTCACACCCTCCCAAAGAACTGAAGTTTTAATAGATTATACAACTTCACTAAACACAGTCTTTTGCTTCATTGCAGACATAAATTTGTATTTTCTACTGCTGCTCATGACTGCTCTGATGTCAGCAATGATGAAGGGAGCATATTTTATATTAGCGAAAGAAAGCAAAGTTTTGAAGCATCTTTTGTGAGAGAGAAAAAGAAACAAAGGCTTTGGTGCTGCTGACCCTGTGTTCCTGCATCACTGAGTCAAGCAGAGGCAGAAACCTGACTGGCTTTGGAGGGGTAAGGAAGACCCTAAGGATTCTGCAGTGAGGACAAGAAGTCATAAAAACAAAACCCACTAGGGGAGTAAAGTCAGAGTTGAATCAACCAAGTAGCATCTGACTTCATTTAGATTTTAGGGTGAAATGACTAGATGACTTATCATCCAAACTGGAACACTAAACACTGTTTGATGGGGCTTCAGGGATAAGCCAGAGCTGTCCCAGGAAAATCAAGACATGTGGTCATCCCATTTTACAAGTGACTCCTTCACTGGTGATAGAAATCAGTACATACTGAAACCTGAGCACAGTCAAAGAGCCAGCATTGCTGAATATTTCCCAAGTGCTCTGGTCTGGTTAGTGGTGAGCACATCAGCCTTCAGAGAGCTTACGTCTAGTTCAGTGATTTTCAACCCGTGTGCCATGAAAATTTTTAAAGATCATTAATTAAATTATCTTTGAAAGAAGTTCAAAACACAGTAAGTATATTCTTTTTTATTAACTCTTTTTTAAAAAAATCAACATAATTTAAGTGTGCTGCAGAAATTTAACTATAGGTTCAAATGTGCCATGAGATAAAAAAGGTTGAAAACAATGGTTTAGTTAGTGTGGACATGAGCTTCAGAGGGTCTCCCAATTAACCTCTGAAATTAGATAAAATTAAAATCCTAATGATATATGTTTATTTAAATCTGAAGAGATGTAAACACGATAATAGGTGCTAAGGGAGCTGCAAAGAAATCCAAACAAGGCTTTTTTCTAAAAAAGTTTATCATGTACTTACCAGTAAGATGATCACGTGTAGAAAGTGAAATTGCTTTGTAAGGATGAAATATCACCTCGAGGAAGCCATGGAGGCAATGCCATAAGATAGTGTGTGAATTAATCGGCAAGTTAATAGTGAATTAATTGACAAGTTTATGTTAAAAGAGTCGTGACTGAGGGAGAAGCTCATTAAGTCAGGGGCAGCACGAGGGGCTTCCTGGAGAAAGAAGGGTTTGTCCTGGATCTTACAGATCAGGTTGGATTTGAGTACAGGAAGCAGTGGGGGTGGGATGTAAGAACCTAAGCTTAGGGGGTGGGGTGTATTTGAAGGACTCTAAATCAACAAGCATGAGGGACAGGGCTGCAAAGACGCTTGTCTCTTAGAAATAGTTTCCTCCAAAGATGTTTTTATCTTCCTGAAAGTAGTAGGGAACGCAGCAGAACCACCACCACCCTGGGACAACCTTCACTTGAGCTGAGCAGCGGGCTGCCCAAATCCCTGGACGCCTCCTACCTTTCCTACAGCGCTGGTCACCTCCCAGCCTTTTTTGGCCGCCAGTTTTTTGAGAGCCTCCACATTGCCATTACTCAACGAAGCCTAAAATACACATAAAAGTTGTGAGGTCAGTGCATAGATATGGGATCAAATCTTTTCTGCTTAAAAAATGGGCACTGTTAGAGGAGGTCTACATTGAATCAAAGTGATCATGTTGAGCTTGGAATTAAAACGCAGACCATGTAATATTTTCATCTCAAACTCTCGATTTAGAATCCAGTCAAGGTAACCATAGCTTAACAACTGAGTATCATTTTAATTGGTGTCCTGATTGGAGACAGATTACCCTTCAGTATGACTTATAATCAATGTGTATAAGTAAACTTGAATTTCTTTCCATTTTATGGTCAAAAACATTCATATGGCTAGCACTTTTGTTATTATTTTATAAAAATAGCAAGCTGGTGGGCATGGCATGCAGCGTGAATCACAGTGAGACACCAGATCCTGGTCTGCTGTGCTGTGGGATCGTACTTGACAGTTTGGGAACTGCAGATAGGAATCAGGCAAGACAGGGAGGCCCTGCGTGGTAACCGGTAACTGAGAGCTTGGCTTTGTTTCATTTTGGAATGACTGGTTGATATAATTTCCCCTTTCATCTAACCTGTGTCGGCACAACCTGAATCAGTTAGGCAAAGGGGTTCCTGTTTTTGTAATGATGTGACTTTTCTAACGAAGAGCCCCAAATCATTAACTGTCACCTGCTTGCTTTTATCCCAGTGTATGCACAGTGGAACCTCTTCTTTGTGAGAAATAACATATTTTCTGGAAAAAAATTAAAATATTAAATGACAACTCTTTCTCCTGCATTTAGCACACAGAGAACATTCTAGAAAACCCCTATACCTCCTGTTTCTTACCTGCCCAGGCGAATTCTCTTACGGGCGATAGCCCCCCGGTAGCGTCTAAAATCATCCTTTAATAAGAAACAGAGTAAAATCAATACATTTCTAACATTGTCCTGCTAGAATCCTTAAGTACCCTTCTCCTAAGTTAGTTGAAAGGGCTAATTGGGATGCCGTGTCTCTATGTGAATTTCCTCATCAAGTCAGAACCTCAGCGTTGAATCTGGAAAGGGCAGCTGCCTGGACAGAAGTGCAACCTTTACAGCTATTTTCTTCCTGTTATTAAGTGGCCATTACTATAATTGATGTCATCAAAATTGCACATAAATCTCAGTATGGTATTTTTAGAAAATGTGAATGTTGGCAATAAGGCAATTTCAGGAGAGGGACAGACAGGTCTGATGGGAGTGGCCCAGCATTAAGAGCTGCAGGGAAGGAAATGAGAAAAGAGATTCAGAAACGACAGAGGCGACGTGCTACTCCCAGCAGCCATGCTGGTGAGTAGAGGTGGGGTCTTCAGCGCCTCCGTCATTCTAACCAATGATCAGAGGGACTTGGAGCAAAAGTGAAAAAAGTCCATTTTATTCTGTGATGCAGAAAAGAAAGAAAACCAAGGGGAAATAGCCAAAGAGGTTGGTGGTGGTGGTGGGAGGAGATTCTGGGTAGAGCTCTGGACCCCATAGGTCTGATGATGGAAGCTCATGTGATAACTGACCTTTGAAATGGGCTTGATTCTTTGAAATGTGATGGGTTCTTCCTTATCATCAACAGCATTATAAATGAGAAAAGCGCTGTTGATGTGGCGGCCGTGGCCCTCGGCCCATTCCCGACAGTTAAAGGCCTCCACGCGAACTCCAACTTCAACACTGCAAGGGACAACATAGGGCAGTAGGCAAAGACAGCGTGGCCGTTAGCTTCCCTGCCCACCTCCAGCACCATCTCCTCCATACCACACGGGAATGAGGGCCCTGGGTTTTCTTCTTTGTCATCAGCAAATCTGCACAACTCTTACAAAATCTATTTCAGGGCGATGGGTCACTTTGTGTAGACCACTTTACTTTTCCATTTTCAAATGGGAAAAAGGCCAGTTGGGCCTTTATTTAATTAATTAATTAATTTATTTAGAGACAAGAGTTTCACTTTATCACCCTCGGTAGAGTGCTGTGGTGTCACTGTTCACAACAACCTCCAACTCCTAAGCTTAAGCGATTCTCTTATCTCAGTCTCCCGAGTAGCTGGGACTACAGGCACCCACCACAACACCCCGCTATTTTTTTGGTGCAGTTCAGCCGGGGTGGGGTTTGAACCCGACACCTTCCATATGGGGCTGGTGCCCTATTCATGGAGCCACAGGCGCTGCCCAGTTGGGTCTTTATATTATACATTCTTGAAAATATTTTACCCATGGGGATGGGTGTTAAATTGTGCCAAAGCCAAGTTTTCTTCCTTAAAAAAATAATAGTTCTGTATTTAGAAAAAGTCAAACACAAATTAGATAGAAAACATACTCTTTTTTTTTTTTTACATTTAAAAAGAAAACAATACTAAATTAAATCTTCTCATTGTGTTTCAAGAATAATAAAAGTAACTGGGAAGTGGTTTGGAGTTCAGGGTGGTTAATAACAGTTCCATTGTGAGTTGGTTTATTATTTAGTCACTGGGACACTTTGGAGAATGTGCCAGGATGACAGGACAGACTGGACCATCTTAGGACAACTAGGATGAATTTGGGAATTGTTCACAGAAGTCAGACCGTTCTGAGACAAAAACCAGCCCATCATGATTTGTTCAGTGAGAGGAGGGCCCAAGCAGAGTAGCGCTAAAATGTTTGTCTACAGATCTTGAAGAGTGACTGAAGTTTTTTAAAAAATTAGAAGCAACTTCATTATCTTAAAGTAATCAAGATTTACCTCCAGATTGAAATAAAAACAAAAAATTAAAAATGGACAGTGAAGGTTCGTTGCCTGTACACAGTGGTTAGGGTGCTGGCCACATACACTGAGGCTGGCAGGTTTGAACCCGGCCCAGGCCCGCTAAACAACAATGACAACTGCAACAACAACAAAAATAGCCGAGCATTGTGGCAGGCGCCTGTAGTCCCAGATACCTGGGAGGCTGAGGCAAGAGAATCGCTTAAGTCCAAGAGTTTGAGGTTGCTGTGAGCTGTGACACCAGGGCATTCTACCAAGGGTGACAGAGTGAGACTCTGTCTCTAAAAAAACCCCAAACCCCAAACACAATGGACAGTGTAGTTGGTTTCTAGCAGCCGAAGAGCATGCTTTACCAGGTCTGAAACGTATTGTTAACAATGGCATTGAAGACAAGACGGTCTCCAACTGTAGAGGGTCCCCGGAACTTAAACATATCCACGGACTTCAGGAAGGGATGCGCCCGACACAGACGGCTAAGGAAACACAGGAAAGGAGAGAAAAGAAAGTGATCATTTTCCAAAGTATTTTCACAAACTACTGATTCATTGAATGGGTCCAGCAGACCAGGCTCAACCTGTTACCTAAGTGAACATCTCTTATAACTTGAGTGAAGTAAATAAACCGGACTGTGTGCGTTGGGGGTGGTTCTTACACCACTGCAAATATTCTGGGAATATTCTGAGATCTTTACCAAGATGGTGGTGCTTCTGCTCTCAGGGCATCAGTGCCACTCTGGTCTTGTTCCCTATGGGATGCTCTCCAGAAAGCAAACCAATGCCTTTTGTTCTGATTTGAGAGTTATATTCCTCCTGACAGCTCATGACTATAGTCCCAGAAAGCTGTGATCCCAGGTTAGAGTCTCTGGTGCCATTCACGCCCATTCCTTAGCTTCCCAGGTAACCCACTCACCCACAGCATAGAAGCCAAAATTATCCTCCACAGAAAAATGACCTGGATTGCTGCGCCAGGCCTGACAGGCTACGAGATATACATTTTACAATTTTTGCATGTATGGAATTCTGAAATAGTTATAAGTAATATTTAATTTCAGAAAGTTACTTCCACATTTTAGATTCCCACTGTCATCATTCAGTCACTCTGAAGCATTGTGCCCACACCAAGCGAACAGATTCCTTCACAGTTAATTACATCGTAAGCCTTCACAATAGGACAGGGTCCGAGGCTTTGTTGTCACGAAGAATGACAATCTTATTTTAAAAACAAGCTCTCTCATTTGGGCACAATTTATAGAAAGGATAACTACAGGTTTCTAATTCTAGATATGTTAATAATAAATTTCTTTTAATTTGG
>CAUYQV010141153.1:0-12394 GCA_963574575.1 Galagoides demidoff
TACTGACACAGGACAGGTGGCGCCCCAGCCAACTGAGCTCAGCTGGAGGTGTTGGTGCAGGAGCAGCCAGGAGCAGAAACAATGGGCTGGGGTGGGGGTGGGTGGGGGGCGTAGGAGGCTCTAGTAACAATAGGGGCCAAACAACTGCTGGGGAGACAATAGCACCTTAAGTCTCCCTCTCCTTGCACTTCTGGCTGAACTGGGAACCCCACCTTTTCTATGGTTGGTCAATTTCATGGCCTAGTCATGAAAGGGATATAGCCCTTTATTAGCTGAGTTCCAGCACCCTGCTGCTAAATGTAAGAATATAACTTTAGAGGACCCACACTGGCTAACAATTGAGTTTCAGCTAAATAACCCCATGTGACTATGTATACCCCTGAGCAGAGAGCTCAGAGAGCCAGACAGAGGGAGCCAGAGAGCTCTTTTCCCCACCTTTTTTTCCTTTTCTGTAAATAAATCCTATCTTACCACTGATCTGTGGTCGGTGGATTCATTCTTCAAATCACTGAGACCAAGACCCCTTGAAGATGAAATGCCAGTATCATTATTAATATATTGCCAAGTGGTATATAGGTCTGTATATTTAAAGCATTTTTTGTGGTTCTTCAAAGCCTAAACAAGTACAAATTTTTGATTTTTGGTTTAAGAATAGATTTTGGTTTTGGTTTAAGAATAGAATTTGGGTATCTGATTGGCCTTTCTAGTAATAAAAATTTGAATCCTTACTCTAAAAAGAATTTAAAGTCTAAAATAACGTTTGCTGAAATAAAAGCTTGGTTAACCTTTTTGACTTCATTTCACAACTGTGTGAGCCCTCTAATTGCTCTGTTAGCATTTCCAGCGTGGGTTATATCACTGCCTTATCTCAATATTGTTTGTTGTGCCGTGCCGTCTATATTTGCCACTATGTTATTTTTGACATTAATGTGCCACACAGAAAATAAGTAGAGAAGAACAGGTCATTTTTGCAAATGCACTGTAATTGTTAGCTTCTATGAATTATGTATCAGTCTGGCTGTGGTTTTATTAGGATTTGTAGATACAGGAACAAACGCCTCATTAATTATAAAAAATGCTTTTCTGTCCTTATTCTTTACAATAAGGTTTTAACACAAAACATTGATAATAATGTGAAATCATAGATTATTTTTAGTAAAACACTTATTTATGTCATAGCCTGTTTTCATGTAAGCACTGAACTCTGATTTAGGAGCCCTGGGTCCTGTTTTATGCCTATTACTAACTGAACATCATTCCCAGAATTTGTAGATATTTTCCCTTGTCCTTAAATTTGCTCATGTGAAAAGTACAACAGTAGTTTATCTGTAAAGTGACATAGCATGGCAAAGTGCAAAACACATGGGCTTTGTAGAATGATTTATGTTTTTACCTTTCCTGACATTGTATTTGCAGCAACTTGAATGAGCTTTCTCTTTTTTTTTAGTATCAATTTTCTCATCTGTTAATGTGGCTAATGTATAGCTATCATTGTGAAGAGTAAACGAAAATGAGATTATATCTGATTATAGCCTATATTTGATGAATTTCCATTATTCTTATTTTTCTTTCTGGCGCATACAAACATAATAATGATATTAGCAAACACACAGAGCAATTATTATATGCCAACTCAGAGGCTAAGCAATTTACATATATTACATCACTTGGTTTTCATAACAACTTAATGATGTAGTAACTATTATTAAAACTTAAGTTAATTACTCAAGTCTACTCAACTGGTAAGTGGCAGAGTTGGGACGTACACATTCGTAATCTGGATCTAGAGTCCATGCTCATCACTGTTATGCTATTCTGACAACAATCACATAGTAAAATCTGCCATGTATTATCATTGACATTGTTTCTAATTTTTAAGTATGGATAGAATTTTAGAAGTAGTATTTAAAAAGAGATAAAAAGACCTGCCTATTGAATTTATCATATTGGTCACTAGCTGTGACATTTAACTACTCTCTACATTTGTAAATCCTAATGATATTTTCCCTCTCCACTTTACAATTCAATTTAAAGAAAATGAGAAAGGTAAAATTAAAATGATTTCTATGGGTGATAAAACAATATCAAAATAAGGAATTGGCCAAATGCAATAGTGAAATCAAAGTTATACAACTCAGGTGATGAATAAGTAAATGAAAAAAGTGTTTCTTTCTAAGTTGCAGTAGTTCTGCCAGTAACACACAAACAAGGTTACATAAGGTGGACAGAAATGAACACTTATTTAACATCTGTTTTTTGTGAAACATTGTGTTGTATCATTTAATACTTAAAAGAACAACTGCCAGATCTATAGAAACTCACTTGCCAACTTGCATCAAGGGTTAGACTAGGGATTTGCACTCAAGGCTTTTCTCTTTACAATAACTACAGACTCTGGTGGAGCAGAATCAGGGGAAGACAATGAACTTCACTTTGAAAAAGTTTCTGAATGCCAAACTGGGATAAAATTTTGCTGATTAAAGTTTTAACTTTTTTTTTCCCTCAAAATACATTTTAGGGTAGTTGAATGTTTCTCATGAACAAAAATAAAACAAGAAAATTCAATACAGAAAAGAAATTTTAAAAAATATTTAATTATGTTCTCATGCTTCTTATTCAGAAATATCATGTAATTAGTTTCCGAGATTTTTCCAATATTTATCACATTATTATATGACACATACCATTTAAACCAAAGTCAGGAAGACTGAACGGAGCATTCAGCAAGTAGAAGGAATAAAATATGAACAGAAGAAAAAGGTTACATGATGAAAAAAACAAAAAACATAAAAAGGGGAGAAGTTTTAAATGATCAAGAGACATTAACCAGGGGCAAAAACAAAGTAATGTTATTTCAAGATCTTAAAAATCTTTTAAACTTTAAAATTGGCAGTGAAAGTTGTAAGGATTAGGACAAGTTGTAAAGATAGGGACATGGTATATACAAGACTCATTTGCCCTTTTTTTCATCATTATTAAAAAGTGTTGGTAACTTTATAAAATTATCTGATTTAGACAGTGGATTTCTTATTCATGCATTACTACTGTATAAATGGTTTTCTACATTTAAAAGTGATTATATTCATTAGCCTGGGCAAAAAGTGGTCCGGGTTACTTGTGGCTCATTAGCAAATGTGTAATGTCTTATATTAATTATAAGTTGTAGTAAAGGAAGTACAATCACAGGAGGAGATTAAAGGAATGAATGAAGAATTTGAGAAAATTGAAATGCAAAATCATTAGGCTTTACCCAGATGAGTAAAGACTGACTTACTGGACATACATATGCATATAGTTCATCCCAGAAACATGATGCCTTAGATCTTTGACACCTAGACTCATTCAAGAGTCCACTTTTTTTTAGGACTACATCGTTCTGTAGTATCTTGAATACTAGTTAAGTTGAACCATATGACATCACAAAAATATAACAAATTAAGTTTGTAAACTCATCCTAGAAAAAGTGTTACATAACTTTTTCCTGAATATCATTACAATCACCTTCAAAGTACTCCCCTTGGGAAGCTATACAATGATATCAGCATCTAGTCCATCCTTGAATGCAAATTTGGAACTCTTTCTGGAATGACCAGCAGAGCTGTGCTATATTACCCCTTTATATCTTGAATGCCATCAAAATGTCTTCCTTGCACTATTTCTTTCTCTTTGGGTAAACAAAAAGTTATTGAAGGATAAATCAGGAGAATAGGTAGGGTGTTCCAAGCCAAAATTGTTTTGATTACTGGGTGAAAATTTCCTCAGAGGAAGTTCCTTGTGAACTGGTGCATTGTTGTGATGCAAAAGCCATAAATTGTTGATGAAAAGTTCATGTCATTTTCTTTAAAATTGTCACCCAGCCCTTTCAGCACTTCCAGATAGTAAACTTGGTTAAGTGTTTGTCCAGTTTGTAAAAATTCATAATGAACAATCCTTCAGCAAAAAATTTTAGCAACAGAGTTTTGACTCTTGATTTGTACTGATGGAACATTTTTGGTTATGGAGAATTGGTTGACTTCCATTGTACACTTTGACACTTTGTTTCAGGGTTACATTGGTATTTCCATGTTACATCACCAGTGATAACATGGCCCAAGATATCATCTTGTCTCTCCAAAAGTCTTGGTAAACTTTGACTTCTCTTTTATGTTGTTGTTCATAGGTGAGCTTCATTGAGACCATTTTTTGCACACACCTTTCTGATGCCAAGATTTTCAATTAGGATTTTCCTAACTGCTTCTCTGTGGATGTTTACTTGGTCTGCTATGTTTCTCACAGTCAGCCAATGATTTTGATGGATAATACACTGGATTTCTGCAATGTTTTGGTCAGTTCTGCCTGTCATGACTGTTCATCATCAGTGACACCCTCTCTGCCCTCAGAAAAACATTAAATCCATTTGTATACTACCATTTTCTTAATGGAATTAACCTCATAAACTTAGACTAACAAGCTGCTGATTTCAGTTCTGCTCTTGCCAAGTTTAATAAGAAATTTAATGTTTGTTCCTTGCTCTAATTCAAGCTCACATTTTCCCCATGGCACACAAAAACATGCAACAACAATAATGAGTCTCACTTTGCAAGATACCACCACACATATACATGAATACCATGAACATGCTGTGAGACACTGATATACCAAGGTTATGAACCTTTCCTTTCCAGAGTTGTTTATACAGTGCTGCCACTGTAAGCAAGCAAATGGTAGCAAATCTGCAAACTTAATTGTCAGAACTTGCATACTCAGAAAAAAAAAAGAGCCAGTCTTTTCCTCTATTGTACAAAAAAAAAAAAAAAAGAATTCTATTTTGGAATTGTGAATTAGACAATAAAACTGATAATCATGACATTTGAAATATCCTTGCTGAGGTTTTGCTGAGTCTATGTCAACTGCAGCATGTTTTTACAAAGGAACAATTAGTTATGATAGTCTATATAAATCAATTCTGTTCTCCTTTCAAAAATATGCATATTCTGACTTAATTTTAGATAGTTCCCTGTAGGAATCAAAAAAGAGAATGAAATTGTTTAGCAGAAGTAAATGACCAGCGGTAACCATCTGCAAAAACACATTTTTGCTTAAAGAAATGTGCCTTTGGGAGATACGACAGCATTTCCAAACCCATTGTAGGATTCAGAAGAGTTTGCTTTCTTTCAGTCTTGTGCTACTTAAAAAGTGTAATTGAAGAGACTAGCTGCCAAGTTGCAAGGCTCAGTAGAATAGGAGTTATACTGCACAACCAAAATGTTTGTTAATACTTGGAATGATGTCTAGTTTTAATCCTCCAAAATGATGCTAATATAGGGTTTATGGAAAACATGAGAATGTTACACAAGGCAAAACATGCTACTTTTATTATCTAAGACATAATAAACGGGCTCATTTATACTTCAAAAGCTTTCTGTAGCTCATTCTCTATTGACTACTTTGAATTCCAGCCATCTTTAGGTATCAGCATTGGAAGTGCTCAGGGCTATGGCCGTTTGTTCAGATTAAGTCTGTCTTCAGAAGATAAGTCTCTCAGGTAATTTGGACCACAAACAGAAAAATGTATTTCTTTTGGTGGTCTTAAAGTAGGAATATCTCTTGCCCCATTAATTAATGTAGTTCTTTTAAATTTTCTATTTAAGATTTGTCTTATTTTTTTCACGTGTGAACTCCAATGGGTTCAAGATGTTTTTCTTTCCATTTGTGCTTGGTGACAGACACTTCTGAAGAGAATGCTGCTCCTTTTACTAAATGAATATCAGGGAGAGAAGTATTGTGTCTAAGACAAAGGTGTGCTGGCTAAAACCCTAGTCATGGGGCAATTAAACTTGGATAACAGTCCTGAAACACTATTTGGTATTGTTTAAACTCTCTACAACTTAATTCATTTTCTTAAAGGATTATACATGTAAAATGATTAGTATGGTATTCTTCCATGGATATTCGAGTTCTCGTCATTATTTAGGCTTATTGGTGTGTCTTTTTACCCTTACAAGGATATAGAAAACTCCCCAGGAGCTGAGGCAAGGAAATGTTGAATAGAGCTTTTAGTTACTGAGGAGATATTTCAGATGAACTGTTTCAAAATAAAATGAAATTATTTAAATCATAAGAAACTTAATTTTAGTTTGTTGGAAAATGTAAGTTTTCTCCATCCCCTCATGAGGCAGAGGGCGAGCATAAATAAGTTAGAAGCATTAAAAATTTTTATTTTATTATCGCATTAAACTTGTCACTGTTAAATTTGTGTCCCTTTCATTCACTTAAAGGGGATTTTGTGTCATTTATTCAGAAAATACTTACAGATAATTATATATATTTGCTGGAAAAAATCTATGTGCAATAACAAGAGACTCAAGTTATCTCAGAGTTTACATTATAATTAGTGAATAGAACATGCACGCATTCCCTCATCTAAATAAAAGCATACATGGAAAGAAATATATAACTTTAATACAAAAGAAGCACCAAGATCGGAAGCCACCATGAAACAAATGATTCAAATGACTAAAGTACTCATGAGAAAGTAGTAAACATCATCCTTTTAGCTTTACCAAGGGGAAGAAAAAATATTTGTGTGCAGAAATTGATGCATTAATGAAATATTTGGCATATAGTTACCTAGTTTAAGAGCTCAGGGCAAAATGAAAATGTAGAGTTCTTTCTTAAAATTATTGAGAATTTCAAAATGGTTCTACAAGAGCATTAAGCCAAGCACAGGCCCTCCTGAGCATAGACTCCTATGCAACTGTGTGTGTCTCATGCATATAAGCAGGGCTGGCAGTGAGCAGGACTCAGAAATTAATATAGATGTTGGTTAGTTACAGAAGACCCTGGAATAGGATTATTTCAGGTAGCAAAGTGTGTCAGTTTGAGTCTTCTGATGATCAGACACTAGGACAAAATAGGTGTATAAGAGATTTATGGACAGGGGTAGGGTGGAGTAGAGAACAATGTCTGTGAAGGATAAAGTTTAGAGGAAGCAGGATTGAGCAGGGAAACCCTTCAGATTGTGAAGAGAATCTGACACTGCCAGAAAAGAGGATAGAGAGAAAAATTGTGCCAGGAGAGGTTCAGACTATAATTGAAATCTGACAAAGTCTCAGTCCAACCAATAGAAACCTTTAAAACTGGTGGTCCAAGAGAGGAGCCATGAGACAGTTGGAAATGGCCAAGCTTAGTCCATTGACTGGAGGCTTCCTGGGAAGAGGATGGCATTGGCTGCAGTGCTGCCGTGGACATAGTGTGCCGCAGCTAGAACCTGTCATCTCCTGCACTCCTCTCCCCACTCAACGCATGTTCTCCTGTGGAAGGAGACCTGAGAGGGGCTCCTCTGCGGCTGTCACAGGGAACAGCAGTGGAACTTTTCTAAGTGTGAGAGAATTAAAGAAGGAATTTAAGCTTTAAATCTTGCCTTGGCTCTAACAAAAACTCTTATCTTTATCTATCACCTTACGATTTTCAAATCCTTTCACATTTGTATTTCTAACTTCACAATAAAATTGTTTGTTGCCAAAATGTTTAAAAGTAAATGCATCGGTGTCAGGCTACTCTTTGACTCCCTCTACATTTTCCATCAGGGAGGGTGACGGTGCTGGAGGAGGGCTGTGTCCTACTCAGAGCATTGCTTTGCCATCTTTCTTATCACATTGGGCTAGCCTGAAGATTTCTTTTATATGAATTATACATATGTGCAAATTTCAGCAAATTTCAGCAGGAAGGTAATTTAGAAATTGCTCAATCTACATTCTTTTAAAAAATGCAATTTTTCTCCTCTCTTTCACCTTATAATCAAAAAACCAATCTTGTGGTTGAAAATAATTTTAGAGGCTGCCTAATGCATGCATTCATGCAATCATTCAATCATACATTTATTGGGGTCTGGCATGCATCAGGTATTAGTGATAAAATGATGAACAGCATGTCATACACAGCCTCTGACTTTTAGTACAGTGATTTTTATACTTTAGTTTGTGTAATTATTATAGAATCTATTAAAATGCAGATTCCTGGGCTTCATGTTAGAGATTGTATCTAGTAAATGTGAGATCTATGAATCTGTAATCATCAGAAGCATCTCAGAAACCTTTGATAAATATATCTCTCAGAGAACTGTTTGAATATACTCTACTGTTGATTAAAGGAGAAAGACATTTAAAAAGGTAGGAATTCAGTGAAAATTAAGTCTGGTGGGCTGGATAATGCCCCCAAAGGTGTCTGTGTCCGATCTCAGGAATCTAGAATGATATAATCTTATGTGACTAAAAGGACTTTGCAGGTATGATTAATTAAGGATCTTGTAAAGAAAGGTTATTCTGGATTATCTGGGTGGGCCCAAAGTAACCACAAGCCTTCTAATAAGTGGAAGACAAGTCCTTCAAAGTCAGAACAGGAAGGTATAATTACAAAAGCAGAGGGTCAGAGTCAAAGAAGGATATAAACCCTACACTTCTGGTTTGAGAGCAGAGAAAAGGGGAGAAAAAAAATGAAGTGGTCTCTAAAGTTGGAAAAAGGTAAGGAAATAGACTGCTACCCTCTTATATCATTCAAATGAGTATGGCCCTGGCAACACTTTGATTTTGGCCTGATGAAACCCATGTCAATGTCTAACCTCTAGAACTATAAGATAATAAATTTGTGTTGTTTTAGGCCACTAAGTTTGTGGCAATTTGTTACAGAAGTGATATATAAAGAAATATACAACCCCGTAGCTCAGTGGTTATGGCGCTGGCCACCTACACCAAGGCTGGTAAGTTCGAATCTGGCCCAGGTCAACCAAAATCAACAATGACAACTGCAACAAAAAATAGCTGGGCATGTGGTAGGTGCCTGTAGTCCCAGCTCCTTGGGAGGCTGAGGTAAGAGAATCACTTAAACCCAAGAGTTGGAGGTTGCTGTGAGCTGTGACACTACAGCACTCTACCAACGGTGACATAATGAGACTCTTACTCAAAAAAAAAAAAACTAAATCTAAAAATTGAAAACATTATGTCTCTGAGGAGTTGGAGTTGTTAGGAGGACAAAATAGTGCAAACCCATTCCAGGTGAAGAAACATTTACAAATGAGTGAGGAGAGACTAAGTCAGGAACTTTGGGGGATTGTAATGGCAGGGGGCACAGTCTGCATGCAAATAAGACAGCAATAGTAGACAGAGGCAAAATTAGGAAGGATGTGAAAAATTTGTTAAATATCCTGCTTTTATTTTATCTAGATGTGATTACCATTGGAAGATTTTAAAGATTAGCAAAACAGGATTATAATTTTGCTGTAATTTCAGACTTTGGAAGTCACCTGGGATAATGACTGACATAGATTAAATTACTCTAGAGCTCTCCAGGTGAAAGATGTACACCAAGAGCTTCTCTGGGTCTCCAGTTTGCAGATAGCAGATGGTGAACTTCTCATCTTCCATATTCACTTATTCCTCATTTATGATTGTGAACTTCTCAGCCTCCATAATTGCTTACTTGTTATGTCTGATTTATTATAAAGTATGAATATGGGATATATATACTATATGTATATTATGTATCTCCCATATTGGTTCTGCTTCTCTGAAGGCCCCAGTACTTCTGGGTGAGGGCTCCAATACTGATCTTCCTGTCACAGGATCAACCTACTTTTGATGACAATGAACTCTTTCAATAGTTACCTATTCCCATTCAGTTGCTAGATAGCTTTAATTTTATTGAGTTAAGCTATCCTTTTTAGCTATAGCAAATAAATTTAATACCACTTTTTAATATAGTAATGTTTGAGGAGATTAATGCAGTTCCTATTAGTCATTCTCTAATAACATTGTTGAAATGTAAATCATATGCCATGTAATTCACTCATTTAAAGTATACAATGAACTATACTTAGTATATTTGCAGAATTTGTGCAACCAATGTTACAATTAATTTGAGAATATTTTTATCATCCACAAAGTTTTCTGGTACCCTTTATCCATCTCTCTGACATCTAGACAACCACTAATCTATTTTCTCTTTCTATAAATTTGCCTATTATGAACATTTCATTTAAATGGAATCACCTAATATGTAATCTTTTGCGGCTGGCTTCTGTCGTGTAAAAAAACAGATTCGTGGTTCATACATGTTGTCCATACATTGATACTTCATTCCTTTTTATGGCAGAATAATATTCTACCAAATGGTTATACCATATTTTGTTTTCCTATTCACCTGACAGATATTTGGCTTTTTTCAATTTTAATGTAATGAAAGAATGTTCTATAAACACTCATATATAGTTTTTATGTACATGCATTTTCATTTCTCTTGGGAATACTTAATAATAGAATTAATTGGTCATCTAGAAAGTCTATATTTAACTGTTTGGGAAATTTCCAGACTATTTTTCCAAACTGTATACGCTATTTTACATTCCTACCAGCAATAGATGAGCATTCCAAATTCTCCATATCTCTTGAACACATGTTATTATCTGACTCTTTGATATACCCATTGTAGTGTGAGCCAGGTGGTATTTTATTGTGGTTTTGATTTGCATTTTGCTGATGACTGATGATGTTAATTATTTTATCAAGTGCTTATTAACCTTTGTGCTTCTTTTTTAAAGACATATCTATTCAGATTCACTGCCACTTTTAATTAGGTTACTTGCTTTTTTATGAGTGTACGAATTTTTTATGTATGTTAGTTAGAAGTTTGTTGCCACATATATATGTTTTTTTGAGCAAAGCATATATATGATTTTAAAATATATTCTCAAATTCTGGGAGTTGCTTTTTGCTTACTCTGTAATACTCTTTGAAGTATAATGGTTTTTAATTTTAATTAAGTCAAATTTATGGTGTTTTTTTTGTTGTTGTTGCTTATGCCTTTGGTGCCACATCTAAAAATCCATTGAAAAATTTGTTCTCACAATTTACCCCTATGTTTAGTTATAAGAGTTTTTCAATTTTAAATTTTAGATGTAGGGCTTTGACCTATTGGAATCTTTGTATATCATTTAAGGTAGGTGTCCAACCTTAGTCTTTTGCACTTTTATGTATACAGCTAATTTCTCTAGCACCATTTGTTTACAGATCCTGTTCTTTCACCCACTGAATTTTAGAGGCACACCTATGGAAAATTAATTGACCTTAAATATGCAAGTTTACATGTGGAATCTACATTCTATTTCATTTATCTGTATATTCATCTTTATGCCAGTATCAACTTCTCTTGATTATCATTTTCTGATATTTAATTCTTAATAATTTCTATGAGCTCTTTTTTATGTGCTCTAAGTCAAATCTATTTACAATATAATTTCTTTACCAGGAAGTGCTGGAATTTGTCCTTTTCATTGTTAGCATATGGCATCCAAACACAAACACAATGAAGGAAGCAAATTGAGAGCTAACTTGTAATTTGTTGCAATTAAGCAGACCCGCATTTTCCCAAGATCATATTCAAGGTATTTAGGCCCAAGAAATAAGGTCAGCTATAAGAGGAGCTTGATCTTGACAAGGCAAAGGAGAGAAAGTTAAAGAAATAGCCATGCCAATAATCTATTCCTATTATTTATGACCTGGCCTATAAGCCAGGGAAATGGTAGAGATGGAGAAGGGTGGAAATGAGCAGAAATAAAGCACTGGCAAATTTATAAAAAAAGATATTGGTCAAATTTTGTAATAGATCTCAACTGAGAAGAAAAATATCTTCAGGGTAAAAAAATGAAATATCTTTTTACATAGCCTGAGTATTACTCCATTTATTATTACTCCATTTATCTTTATTCCATAACAACTCTGCCAATTACCATACACACATACATAATACACACACACTAAGGAAAAGATAAATGTGTTCAAAAATCACACACAAATAACTAAAAATTAAATAATAATATTTGTTATAGATATATGTGGGAGATAAAAAATAAACAGGACATCTACCATTTTCATAATTGTGCTTGAGTAGGTAATGTGAAACAGAAAGTAATACCAAAATTTCAGAAGAAAGTTGTTTTGACATAAAAAAGGACAGGAAAATAAACATTTATACAAAAGCTTATCCCAGTATAATACAATGAATTAGAATTAATGGGGGAAAATAGATTTTTAAAAGGTAGATCTTTTACGGTGGCTCACATCTTTAGTCTTGGATACTCTGGAAGCTGAAAGGGGAAGATCACTTGAGCTCAGGAATATGAAGTTACAGTGACCTATGATCACAATACTAATGTACTTAGTAGCAACCCAGGTGACAGAGCCAACCCCTGTCTCAAAAAAAATTACTTATAAGAAAAAAGAAAAATCAAAAATTATCTTCAAATTTCTTCACATATCTCAAGGTAGTATAACATTTGTATACTATAGAATTTCTATACTATAGAATGTTCTGAAGGAGACAGGATGCTCTAACTTTATATCTATGTACCCAAAATGTCTTT
>CAUYQV010141154.1:0-22390 GCA_963574575.1 Galagoides demidoff
GACGGAGCCTCAAGCTGTCCCCCTGGGTAGAGTGCCATGGCATCACAGCTCATAGCAACCTCCAACTCCTGGGCTCAAGCGAGTCTCCTGCCTCCGCCTCCCAAGTAGCTGGGACCACAGGTGCCCGCCACAACGCCTGGCAATTTTTTGGTTGCAGCCATCATTGTTGTTTGGCGGGCCCGAGCTGGGGATTCGAACCCGCCACCTTAGGTGTACGTGGCTGGTGCCTTAGCCGATTGAGCCACAGGCGCCGAGCCAAGTCTGCATCTTTTTAATGGCTGAATAGTATTCCATGCTATACATGTACCATAACTTGGTAATCCATTCCTGGATTGGGGAGCATTTAGGCTATTTCTACATTTTGGTGATTGTAAACTGAGCTGTGATAAATAGTCTAGTGCAAATATCCTTATGATAAAATGATTTTTTCTTTTTTCTGGGTAGATGTCCAGTAATGGGATTTTAGGATCAAATGGCAGGTCTAGCTTGAGTTTTCTGAGGATTCTCCATACTTCTTTCTAAAAGGTTATATTAGTTTGCAATCAGTGTAAAAATGTGCCCTTTTATCCACATCCACACTGGCATCTGCATGGGTTTTTTTTTCAGTTTTTAATGGTTTTATTACAGGTAAAAGTACATTTTATAAATTATTTCAATATCCAGTTTCATTTGGCAAGCGATGACAGTCAACTCCCAATAGTTCATGATAAGTTTTATTGTTACCTCTCTCGACATAGCCAAAGTGAATCAAAAATACTAACTATTAAGTGTAGGTCTGTCTGCTTCAAACATAAAGCATCACAAAATCAAATAAAAATGCACCATTATTTCCCATCTACTAGTGAAGAAACTGAGGAATGAACAGGTACTTCTGCTAAATTCCAACTTAAATAATTTTTAATATTTATCAAATATAAATATTTTCTGAATGTGAAACTAAGCTCTCTTAGAGAAAGTTTACCAAGTGATGAGTTCAAAATATTATTGGGTTAATAAATGACTGATGTGGCTCGGTGCCTGTGGCTCAAGCGGCTAAGGCGCCAGCCACATACACCCAAGGTGGCGGGTTCGAATCCCTAGTCCGGGCCCACCAAACAACAATGATGGCTACAACCAAAAAATGGCCGGGCGTTGTGGCAGGCACCTGTGGTCCCAGCTACTTGGGAGGCTGAGACAGGAAACTTGCTTGAGCCCAGGAGTTGGAGGTTGCTATGAGCTGTGATGCCATAGCACTCTACCCAGGGGGACAGCTTGAGGCTCCGTCTCAAAAAAAAAAAAATAAAAAAATAAAAAAATAATAAATGACTGATGAGCTACTCTCCCATGATACCAGGAACTCCATACCATCAATCCTGAGACAGAGGTACATGAGCAGAAGAATGGATGGATGGGTGGCTGAATGGAAATATGCAAGAATGCTATTGAGTATGGACTCTCTCTGCAGGTAACTGAAGTTCAATGGTGCGGACAGGGCAGTGACTTGATCCAATACGTACCTTAGAAAATCCTCTTCATTAAACCTGAGGAGGAAACTTGATAGGAGATAACATTAAATATATCATGATATAAATTAGGAGAATATTTTAATAGTTTAGGAAAAAAGAACATTACAGAGGCATAGCAGAGGGCATGAAGTGAATTAAATGAATCACAAAGATATTTAGATGGCGAACAATAAATAATCAGGTGTGTAAAGTAAGAGAAAGATGACAGGGTGATGACTGTGACATGATTCCAGCTGAATGAGTAGACAGTGGTGGTATTCACCAGAACATGTCATTAATCAGAACAAATACTGAAATAAGAATAGCAAGTCTTGGGATGAGGCAATGAGGTCAATTATAAACAAGATTAAACTGTTTATGTGGAGAAAAAATAGTTTTATGATTATTTCTGATACTCTCTGTGGAGTTTTAGACATGACATAAATTGTAGAATCAATGTATAGGAAATAATTTTTGAGGAATGAAAAGGAATAAGCTTTCAGCATGTAAAACACAATGAGAAGAGACTAGAAGAGGACAGTACCCTGGGGAGCCTCAACATAAAAGGATGGAAAATATATATATATTTGTCACATACGTGTGTGTGTGTGTATATATATATATTTCTCCATATATATGTATGTAAGTATACATACCCACCCCAACCCCCGTGTGTGTGTATACACATACATACATATATACACGTTCTTTTTCAATAAGAAATATATATATTTGACAGCAAAGGTATGGGACAAGGAGAGACTTTTACATGGAAGACAAAGGAAAATAAAATTTCCTAGAGCAAGTGATCAAAAATACCAAATGTGGAAAGGAGGTCAAATAAAATAGCAACTGGGAAGTGTTCGTTAGATTTCATCACCCACAGGTTATTGCTGCCTGTTGTCAGTGAGGCTTCAGCCGAGTGGCAGGGCCAGTCACCGGACCATAACACCTGAGAAGCAATTGGGAGGAAAGACGTTAATAAAGGCACAGACTAGTCCATAGAGAAATGGAGCTTTGCTACGATAGAGAAGGAAAAGTCTATGACTTCAGGCTGGTGGCAGGGTATTTGTTAAAACTGTATTAGGTTCAATTGCATCGATATTTCACAATAAAAATTCTTGTTTTGCATAATGAAGCAATATCTCCTAAATAATTCCATTTCCTACACAAAACAGAACACTCATTCTAAAAATATCAGTGCTTATCCTGTTAAAATGTGTAGCATCCCGATTTTTGTTTCAGTGCATGTAGCTGAGTTTCTGACCTAATGTTTCAAATTGACAATTAAGGTGATAAAATGCTTGAATAGGTACTTAAAAGTATTTCGTAAGTCTGAACAGATGTTTAAATCTAAAACAACTCTTTTCCTCTTTCAACAACAACTGGTCTGGGATGGTGAATAGATACACCTATCTATAGAAGTCTACTTTCAAAGTTCTCTATACCATCAGGAGACGGGATGATTGTCCTGGCACCTCAGTGGACAATTTATCATTGACAGTCACTTCTGTTAAGACTGCAGTCTAATTTCCAGACACTCCTTTCCTCACCTTCAGCTAGTTACAATGTCACTCTATGTATTAAGTCATAAATATTTCATGTTGGAAATTTGTCAAGAACGGAAAAAAGGCAATATGCACATGGATTTTCCCTGGGGTATAGCCTGTAATAGCTAAAGTGTCTTACAATGGGGAAATTAAGTAAATTATAGTGCATTAACTTGGTAGCAGGTTATGTTATCTTTAAAACAATCATGGAAAAAAATTGTGACATACAAATATAGTGATTTAAAGTCCCATTAAAAACTGGACCATGAAATGATTTGGCAATCACTATTTCAACCACAAAATAAGTGCATCCTTACTGACAATATTTGCAAGATAATATACAAATGTGAAAAGGGATTTTTGATTAGGATGTTTTCTTTTTTTCTGAATACGCTTTCTTTTTCAATAAGAAAGGAATATGCCAATATGTCATAGGCATTGTTGCCATTCTCCTAACGTCTAAATGCATGAAAAATAAAACTAGTAAAAACTTTGTCAGAAATTAAATCTGTGACACCTGTAATAAAAATTTTTTTCCTCAGGTTTTTGTAAATGACATGAAGGTAACATTTTAATTTTATTTTCTTTATAATGTATTCATCAATGAACGAAATAAATCAGATTTATTTGTACAAATGAGCACTATAAGCTTCTCTCTCTAGGATTCCCTGAGTGATTTTAGCAATTCCTAATCTACCATACAAAATCCACAGACACTTGGCTTTTCCTGAAGATTACATTACACTCTTGCATGAAAACAATTCTTGGGCACAAAGTTTCAACTTCACAGATGATTATTAGACCTGAGTTGACCTCAGACAGAATCCCCGTGTGTTGCTCCTGGTGCTTCTACATTACTTGAAACTGATTGTATTTTTACTCCCAACAAAAGTTTTAGACACACGCAATTAAAAACAAAGCACAAGTACTTACTCTGATCTATATAGAGTTGAGGTCATGGATTTTTTTCTTTTGTTTTGTCATTTGCTTTTAGAAATGTATTATTTGAATAATGGGCATCAGGATAACTCTATGATAAAGTAAACTAAAGGAGTTCTTGAACATGATTTCAGTGAGTGCTTGAAATAGCTACATATCATGGGGACACTGACACCTTTCTCCACTGCCCTGCTTATTCTACCATCCACAGTATTGAGACACGATTCAATAGGCCTAATGAATGTTTTTCAATTCATTAAAAGTCGTCTACCTTAACCCTACTCAGAGACTGGGCTAATTTTTGGATGGATGAGTTAAAATTTTTTGACTACAAGATCTAAAAGAAAGGTCAGTGTTGGTAAGACAGGCTGAGCATATGTAAACAAAGCCCACTGGATTATTAATATCACTTCTTTTCTTGGCCCACCATCCATTTCTCACTGAGCTTCTGTGACGTAAGTTATTTAAGGAATGATATGATGCCCGTTTTATGATTATCCTTTAGAATAGAGAGTGGCCATAAAGTTATATAAAGTCAGAGAATTATACTATTGTTGAAATTAGAAACAACTAAGGTGTTAACTTACCTCAGTACTTTCATTTTGCAAATGAAGAAGTCCTGAGTGTAGAGATAAACTATCATTTCTAAGAAGCTGCAGATTCCTTAATAGGAAGCATGACATTTTTGACTCTCAGTTCAATTATTTCTCTGACGTCTCTTGGTTGCACCTTATACAATTTTAACAGTGTTACCCCATTGTCATTTTGCAACATGATCTGTTTTTATAGCATTTAAGGCTATATTTTTAAAAGCCCAAATTTGTAGGTTTCACATCATGTTGCAGCTTTTTCAGCTTTCCATGGTATATTTATAAAATGCCTTCTTATTTCATAATTAGCTCAGATAGTCATACAAAATTTATGACTTGATTTTCTAAGTAGGTATAAAATTTTAAACATATACAATGGTTCTAAGAAAATGTAATGCCTCCTTTTTTTTGTTTGTTTTAAAATGCTTCTTCATAACGGTATGTGATGGGGAAGGCAAAAATCTCAATTTTCTAAACTGTACATGCACAAGAGGTCACAGTTAAGGTTACCTTGGGAGATCTAATTCTGAATTTCCTGACTTTTGTGGGTTTAAATCATAACTTTAATGTTCCATTAATGCAGGGTGTTTTTTACACTGAATTGTTTTATGTCTTTTATTCTGTGCTAATGGACATTGTGTTGATTTCTATGAATATCAAGGAGAGCTCAATATTCTGGTAAATTCTTCTTAGTTCATGTTCTACTTTTTAAAATTCTTTTGAGTTTGACTAAAACAATTTAAAAGCTTTTCTATCAATATTTTATTTTGCAGAAAAAGACCATACAGTATTGTTTTTTGTACTTAACATTAAGAAATGCCTTCTAAAACCTGAACATTTTATGATTTGTTTTATTGCTTTAGTAGCTTTAAAATGCTATTAAATCACTAGGCCAGTAACTTTTTCATTTACACTTAAAAACATCAGACCACCCCTCATAAAACAAAGGCACAAAAATAACTTCAGTTAAGTATGAAACTCAATCGCACGCATACAAACAAGGCAGCTTTTTAATCCTGAGACAATGTGTGAAATTCTTAATGAGAGGGCTGTGGGTTAAGACATTTCGTGTAGTCAACTGCAGTTCACAGTCAGTGTATCAATTAATATTCATTCAGTTAAATAGAATGATCACCTTTCTAAATCTATGGTGTCTGTCTCTGTTCCTTAAATCAAAATATACCTCTTCATGTCTGGAGACAGCATACAATTATTTCAAATAATGTAATGATAGTTCTAGAACACAGCATTATCCCAGAGCAAATTAAAAGAGAAGAAATACGTGGTTTGGTAATTATCAACACACCTACAAAGTAAACACAGCCTGTAAGCTTAGTGAAAGCAAAGACCATGTTTTGTTTGCCACGCTGACCAGGAACCGTAACGCAATGCTACTTGAAATTGGTTCGCAAGGTTTTAAATGGTCTGTTTACTATTTTAGCATCATGCTGACATCTCCATCATATGGTAAATTTAAAATATTTTTCATACACATTTTACGTATGCATTTTTTTCCCTAAAATGCGAATAGTCCTCAGTGTTCTCCAGATGTCTTGGGAGGGGGAGGTGAGGGATGGTGGATGGGGGCAGGGAGGGAGATTGGTGGGGTCACCTGTATGGTTTATCTTACAAGGGCACAAGTGAATCTTTCTAAAAGCAGAGTATGAATGTCTTACCTCAATAACTAAGAAAATGACATGAAGGCTATGTTAACCAGTTTGATGAGAGTATTTCAAATTGTATATGAAAATACCATACTGTACCCTACGATTGCATTAATGTACACAGCTATAAAAGAAAACACAAAACAAATGTATTGCCTAAACCAAAACCAACTCAAGATACCAAATAAGAAAATAAACAAAATGAAAAGAAATAAAAATAAACAAATAAATAATATTAATAATATAAACACTAAATATTGGGTTAACCAGAATTTTTATATGTGTATAAGTGCATAATTACACTGGGATGATAGAAAGATGAAAATTGTTTATATAACTGCTGTGGGAGAAGAGAAGGTCCATGGTTAAAGAGAGATAAATTCTTTTTTTTTCAGTTGCAATAGAGAATTCCTAAACTGAAAAATAAAGAAAATCTTTATAAATGCATTTTATTTTCCATACATCTATGGTATAAGAAAAAATTAGTAAAAAGTTTCAATTATACTGGCCAATGGGAAATGTGAGCAATAAACATAGAAGGTGAATAATAATGTGCATGGGACTCTCGTCTTTCATCATGAATGCTATTTAAATATTTGGTTCTTTATACCATGTATGTAAATAAAATTGCAAAAAATAAAATGAAATTCTATAAAATTTTTTAATGTGTTTTAGAAGACCCATTGGGATATCTATTAGATAATCCATCTTTATATTTATTTATGTATGTATTTATTTCTTTTTTGAGACAGAGTCTCACTCTCTGACCCTAGGTAGAGTATGATGGAGTCATAGCTCACAACAACCTCAAACTCCTGGGCTGAAGAAATCCTCTCGCCTTAGCTTCCCAAGTACTGTGACTACTGGTGCTGTCACAACACCCAACTATTTTTAGAGAGGGTTTCACTGTTGCTCAGGTTGGTCTCTAAGTCTTGAGCTCAGGTAATCCATCTGCCTCAGCTTCCCAGAGTGTTAGGATTATAGGTGTGACCCACAATGCCTCACCCAATCCATCCTTATTTTGTGAGACTTAAGTTTTTAATCAACCCTTTGAAGACATTTATCGATTGCCTAATGTTACATGAAATGTGGACTCTATTTTTACTTCTATTTCTAATTTTTTTTCTGTCCTGATTACATTCATCTGTGTAAACACAAGCCGTGGTCATAAGGTGATTATAAATTTGTGGATATTACCCTTAGGTTTATGCACAGTTGTTAGTTTTATGTATCTTATGCCGTAACCTAATCACTTTAATATTCATAATAAAGAAAGAAAACAAAGATCTGCATTTGGATCATTTTGATCTTACTTGCTTCTAAGAAATAGTTAATGTTCTGGATTTTAAGAAAGATGGTCTGGAGAGATAACTAATGACAGAACACAAATGGTAATGTGAAGACTCATTTTTAGGTAAAGTAACAAGTTAATTATATTTCTAACTAGTTTTATTTTCTATTTTATGCAAGCCTAAGGATAAAGAGGAAGGAATAAACATGTGCTATCTTTAAGAGGTAGTGATAAAGTTATTTATCAGGTAAATATAATGGTGTTTATTGGCCATAGGTGGAAGGAGAAAATCTCCAATAGTAAAGAGAGCAAAAACCACATTTTTAGAAAGTGAAGATCATAAATAAATATAAATTTGTGTCCTGGCTTATCTGGCAATACACCAGTAAACTGTATTACTATCTGTGGAATAGTAATGACTTAATGTGATTTTTGTGATTAAGACAGTAACTGAGTCAACTGAAGCCTTAAGATGCCTGGATAGATTTATAAGCTCTGATTAAAAAGTGGGGAATGTATAGATAATATGAGGGCCCCGTAATTTGTCAGTATGATAACAATAGACTTTATAATTTTATATATTATAATAAAAGTGAAAGTCTTATTATAATTTTCATTTCATTTCTGTTTTAAACTTTCATACAGGTCTACTTAGTTTGTGAAAGTCATATGTATTTTTAAGATCTCAATAGGCAGATACTTAAACTTTTAATTCTCAGATATGTTACATTAAAACCTCACTGTTTCTTTCTGTTGCTCTAATGTCACTTACCATAATATTTATTTATCTCAGTATTTCACAATGAAATTAGTATTTATAATTTATTGTTTAGAATATCTAGCAAATTATCTTAATATTTTCCATTATCTCACCTTTCTCTAGACCAGTGGTTCTTAGAGTAGAGAAACCATGAGAGTTATCTGAGACCTTGTTAAAACAGTTCTGTAGTCTCAGTTTCTGATTCAGAGGTCTGTGTTGAGCCTTGAAAAGTTACATCTGCAACATGTCATCAGAAGATACTGATGATACTGATAAGTGTACTTTGAGAACATGCCTATTGATTATACATAAAGTTTTTAATAATTAGAGTATAATCATTAATCACCTGTCAGATATTATGTTAGAGACAGATTACAGGTATGAAAAATACAAAGTCTACGGTTTATGGACTATCAAATATAGACAAAGTATTTTATCTAATTTTTCACTATGATGATCAAATCCTTGGCCCTCTAGAGTAGTACTCTCAAAGAGAAATAGCATATAAGCCAATTATGCAATTTTAAATAGCTTAGTAGGCATAGTAATAAAGGAAAAATAGATAAGTATATTACTTTAATAATGTATCTCATTTACCCAGATATAACCCAAATGTCATTTAGTTAATATAAACAATATTAATGAGATATTTCTACATTTTTTTTTATTATCATACTAATACTAAAATCAATGTGTAATTTACACTTACAACCCGTCTTCAGTTGTACCGGTCACATTTCAAGTGTTCAGTAGCCACTTGGCTAATGGCTAATGGTAGCCATATTGTGCCACAAAGCTATAGAGAACCAGAAGCTATAGAGAACCCTTTCACATTCTCAGGAATTTTAGCTGTGACTTATGTGAAGAAGAATTCCATAAAATTAGTATGAATATCTAATTAAATAAGGTTTATAAGATTGTTGGGGCATAGTGCATGCTCAGGAAATATGAATTCCTTTTCATCTGATGAAAATTGACACTAATAAAAGTCCTCACCCAATGCAAGGCAGTTTCTATAATCAACTACTATGCTAGAGGAATGGAAACAATTACTTTTCACGGTTCTATATATATTGCATGTAGATAGCCAGTTCACTTTTCCATCTGCAGTAATTCTTCATATATAGACAATGTTATTTTTTTTCCTGAGAATGAGGTGAATGTCGCATACTAATCTCTTTGAATTTCATTTAACTCTTTTTTAAAAAATTTCAGATTCATATGAGGTACAGATGATTAGGTTACATTGTTTGCATTTGCTAGGTAAAGTCCAAGTTGTAGTTGTGCCCCTCCCTCAGGAGGAGTGCCATATGTCCTCACATTGTGCCCATTATGTGAGAACAGACCACGGCCACTCCCCCCTCCCTACCCCTTTGCTCTCCTTTCCCCTGTCCCAGCCTTGAGTTTAATTGTGTTTTTCTCTGGTATGGGCATGTATTTGTTTGTATGCTCGTTTCTTATTAGTATTGAGTATATTAGATACTTTCCTGAGATTTTTAATATTGTTATTATTTTGGATTGACCTTTTAAAGTAATATCTATAAGATTACACTGGCTCCCATTTCCTTCTTCCACTTCATCCACTATTTCTCAAAACATGCTGCATTCTTGGCCCTGTACTGTGCCATACAGGCAAAAGATAAGTAAGATGTAGCATCTACCCTCAAGGAATCTGCATTTGTTTTTCTTTCTCTGACTTATTTTATTATGACAGTAAAGTTGTTGTCCTGTGCCCTTCCTGCTCAGAGTGGCTGGTGTTCAAAGGTTTGAATATGATTATATTTCCACACATTATCTTTACAGCTCAATGTATAGCTACTCCACAGCACACAACCTCTGCTTAGGCCAGGCTCATTGCCAGACTGATTACAGCTCACACCTTCTACTCTTTATTATTTTCTTTATTCCTACTTTAAGTCCCTATGATTTTTGTTCTTGATGTTTCACAAGTCTGATTATGTGTGTTTAAATTTATATTTATTAATGCTTAATATCTCTCAAGTAAACTGTTTCCCATTAGGAAAGTGCTTCCTATTTCAGAAATGAAAATTGCTTATTTTCAATTAAGATAAAAATAAAAGGATATTTAGTTGGGATTTTGACAAGCGCTGAAACCTTCAAAGAAGATTCCTGTTTTAAAAAGTAAACCAACAATAATAATGACAAAAACAAAACATACCTGGAGCAAGTGTTCAATGTTAATGAACGTTCTTGATCGAGATAAGTGTTTGGTTTATGAAAGAAGGAATTAATCCTAAGTAATTATTTTTCCCTGGAGGTAATTGATAAGACAAAAGATAGCAAGGCATTTTCCCACCTATGTGTTCCCAAATAAAGAATTCCGCCATGGAATAACATACTGATAATAATAGTATAATAGTACTTTTATTTGGGTACTTTTACTTATTTACTAAAGATGGAATTCTCAGGTCTTTTAATCCCTATTAACTTTGTAAGAGATGGTCTTATTTAACTATTTCCTTTAGAACCCAACGAGATGTGGAGAAATGACTGATCTCAAACTAAACATATACAAAGAGAATCTAATATTTATAATTATTTTATATCAGTAATGATCTACATTGGATTCTAGAAAAAAAGAGAAATTTTGCCAATACATGCACTTTTCAAATAAAATCAATGCTGGAAACAAAACACTAGTTATGGACATTAAAAATTTACATATTATAAATTGTAAATAGCATATAAGAATATGACTTAAATGTATTATTAGTGACTTTCTTGTATAAGAAATATGTAATTTTTTGAACCTAAGAGAACAGAATTAAGGGACGTTCTTTGGGGTCATTTTAGAATAGTAAACCATGACAGCATGATACTAGTAAATTTTTGAGAAATCAGAGATATTATAACTTAACTTTGGACTCAATTGAAATGTTATTAAAGATGCATTTCTCACTGAAAAATGGAAAGAGAAAGGGGAAAAATAATCAGATCAAGTTCTTGGAATTTTAGTGGGTTGCATTTCAAAAGAGGAACCTTGAGCGGGACCTTGAATTGTATAATGAGCAGTAAGCATGCCTGACTTTTGCTCCGAGGAGATACGTTAGATCTATTTTCAAAGGCCATTTCCTATACAAATATCTTTGAACAGATAGTGCCTTTGCTTGCTAGACATGCAGGCATGCAATAGGTCATGGAGAATTGTCTACTTTTAGTCCTTTTTGTAGAAAAGAATAAGGAGAGAATTGATAAGAATCCAAATCTTAGCTGTGCCATGTACTAACTTAGTAAATGATAATTGATATGATGTGTAGTTAAACCACCCGACCATTGTGAAGAACTATTTTTTCATTATTGTAGGAATAATTCTACCAGATATATACTGTAGAGAGTATTACAGAGGAACAAGTTTGGAGAAATTATATGCTCTGTAATTAACTATAATTAACAGTATAATCCTTATTTAGAGTTGATTTCCTTTTATACCTGAGCAGTTTAAGTTAATAACTAATTTATGAGCAATATGTTTTCCCAAGCCATCTTATGATATACGTACACATTTTCACTCAGTTGCATTCTTCTGGGGAGACAGAATTATATGTAATAGGAAGAGAATAAAGTTTGAAATAAAAAGGTCTCAGTTAAAATTCTTGTAATGTAACTTAATATGGATGGTTTACCTAACCTTTCAGAGCCTCATATTATCATTTTTTAAATGATCTAAGAACTTCTATTTTCCAGAGACCACAAATGTCTAGCCATTTTACAGATTAGAGACATAGGGAAGGTGCCTGTTAAATGGTAACAATTACATTATATGCTTTTTACAACTTGATATTATGGGCTCAGAAAATTTGAAATTTTTATATAAGAGTAGATGTTACAATTCTATCTAATAAGTTTTATTCCAAGCAGATTCAGAAAAGCACTTCCATAGTCTTATGTAATATTAGATTATATATTCTAGTTCACTATCACATCATGTATAAAAAGTTATGTTGAAATGAATATACTTTCATTTCTTTATACATCTAAAAATTTTTGAACAATCTTGAGTTTGACTCAGTTTCAATGCTCTATTAAAAATCTAATAAAATTGATATCCTTAGAAAGATAATAATCCAAGTTATAACAGAAGGAATACCTAAACAAGTAAAAAAATTTAATAACAATTTTGCACTATATATTGACATGTCTTTTTATATTTTCAATAATAATTAGAAATTTTCCATGTAGAAATACCATATATTTCTGAAGAATTATTTCTATGTATTTCACATTTTGTGTTGTGTTAACTTTAATTCTCTAATTATTAATGGTATACAATAGTTATTTGTATGTTGAACTTAAAAACATAAAAAATAAATAAATTGAATTAAATTGCAAATGAAAGGGAATACATACTGACACTAAATGGTAAAAATCTGCTTTGAAACCTTTGTTTTTATATCAACCAAATAATGTAAATGATTATCTATGATATTTAGATATAATGTGAACATTATATTATTCTATTATTAAATCAGTACTTATTGAGTTGGAACAGATTTATTAATTTGGTGTGGATTTCCCTGCAATCTTTTCAATAATTGTTAAGGTGCACTATATTAGATTTCAGTAATTACAAATAATCTTTAAATGTAGCTCATGTTCTCAAAATTTCATATCTTTTAGGTTTTTCTCCAACTTTTTAGATGTTTTATTATTCTTTTCTTTAATCATTTGCTTACTTTGCAACACTATATTTATCCAATTTCCTTGTAAAGGAGTGGCTGAGAGTAACAAATACAAACTATCTTCGGCAAAAAAATGCACAAATACATCAATCCATTTAATTTGTCATTGATTTTTCAGTGACTTTAAATTAAATTTATTCAGTCAATGGCCATATAATTATTAACTGTCTTTTATGGGTGAGTCATGGTGTTAGGCGGTAGGACAAAATGTTGAGCAAAAAACAGGCAGGGCTTTTGCTCTCACGAAACTGAAAGTCTAAATAAGAACAGATAATTAACTTAAGCATTGCTTGAATAAACGTGGAACAGTGCCATGGAATGAGTGCTACTAAGGAGAGGTATATGGTGAAATGAGCATTCCTGAACTTTGGGGAGTCAGGGCAGTCGTCCAGGACAGAGAGAGTGAGCTGAGGTCTAAAGAAAAAGCAGGTGTTAACAAGGCAAAGATGAGAGAGTGTACCATGAGATCTGGAAACCATATGGGAAGTGATCCTTGGCAGACACAACTGCTGGGATAGGTATCAAGGAGGAACACTTGTGTGTGTGTGTGTGTGTGTGTGTGTATGTATACCTATCTCCCGTAACAATAACATTTTATACCATAAATCTAATGAAAAAGAGATACTGTGATAATTTTGGTGATAAATTCAAGTTACACTTTGATGTTAATGTAAATTGTAGGCTGTAACTGGTATCTTTTGGCCAAGTCAGAGTTATGTAAGACTGCTATCACTCATTTATCTGAGACATTTCTCTAATCCTGGCTGTGTATGGCAAAGATATCTTTGAAGTGAATGGCTGTGTATCAGTTGTCTATTGCTAAAACCACACTGTGGCCCATGTATACTATGGAACACTGTTCAGCTATGAAAAAAGTTGGAGACTTTACCTCTTTTATATTAACTTGGATAGAGGCAGAGACCATTTTCTTTGGTAAAATATCACAAGAATGGAAAAGCAAGTATCCGATGTATTCAATTCTAATATATAGCCAGTAGAAGAACTAATACATGTCCACATAAGAGAAAAATTTTAATTCAAGTTGAGGGGAGAGAGAGGAGGGAAGGAAGAGAGGGGAGTTTGGAGGGGAATTGGTGTGCCCCCACCTAATGGGCACTATATAAGGGTATATGGCACAACTCCTTGGTGAGGGGCACAACTACAACAGGGACCTTACCTCACAAATACAAACATTGTAACCTAATATTTTGTACCCTTGTATTAATCTGAATTTTTGTTTTGTTTTATCTTTATTGTGTGGGATTCATTGAAGTACATTTGTTAGGCAAAGTCCCTCTTATAATTGTGTCCCACCCCCAAGAGGTGTGCCATACATTGTGACCCCCCATTTCCCTTCCTCTCCCCACTCCTCATTGTCCTACCCCTCACCTTGTATTAGCTCATCTACTGCCTTCATATTAGAATTGATTATATTGGATTCTTGCTTCTCTGTTGTTGTGAGACTTTACTAAGGAGAATGCGCTCCATCTCCATCCAGGTTAATACAAAAGATGTAAAGTCTCCATCTTTTTTAGTGGCTGAATAGTATTCCATGGTATACATATACCACAGTTTGCTAATCCACTCCTGGGTTGGCGGGCATTTAGGTAGTTTCCACATTTTGGTGATTATAAATTGAGCTGTGATAAACAGTCTAGTGCTAATGTCCTTATGATAAAAGGAATTTTTACTTCTGGGTAGATGCCTAGTAATGGGATTGTAAGAAATAAAACTATTCTGTGTAACAAGCTACCTCCAACATTCAATGGCTTAGAAACAATAAATGCAGCTCACTAGTAAGCAGATTGCCTGGGTGCTTCTGGCTTCAACAAGACTCACTCATAGGCTTGTGACTGGGCCTTCTACTAGAAGTCTCTTTCTTTTAAAACCATGTTGGTTGGCTGATATAGAGTAGTCTCAACTGGGATTATTCAGCTCTGAACCAGGTGCTTCATCTTCCAGCAGGCTTGTTGGAAGGGCAAGACAGGAAGTGAAAAAACATACTTGCTTTCCTAAGCTTGAACTATTTGCAAATTTGCTACTTTTCATTGGCCAGGGTCAGCGTGAAAGGGAACTACCAAGAGTCATGGGTGCAGCTGGATGTGGAAAACTGGGACCAATAAATCAGGCCATCAACTGCATCTGGAGTAGCAACTGTGGTGTCAAGACAATAGGAGTGCTCTGCTTTTGGAAAGTTCCCTCAAAAGTTTAGAAAATGACAAAGAAACTGAAAAGTCACAGGTTGGAGGGCTGAGAATTAAGGCAAGCAGGCTGTGAGTTGGAGCCTGAGAGGTAGGGCCTAGGTAGGGCCTTATTTCTGAATTCAGTGGTTTTTTCTTTTTCTGAGTGAACATATATAATAAATAATAAACTTTCATGTTAGGAATTTAATTGTGGCACATTTATAGAGAAATAAAAATCAGTTTCTTTGGATTGTAATGTTCCAAGGGTTGAACTAAAATTTAAGTCATAATTTTAATGGGAAATTTATCAAAAGCTCAGTATCATCCTGAATAGAATACTTTAATTCTAGCATTTAACATATATATGTTTACCTTTCTTTCCAATTCTTTGACATTTTTAAATTAAGAAATGATTTACCTACTCATTATAGTGCTAAAGTTGAATTGCTTTTGGTTTAAGGGAATTCAGTTGAATTCTGTTTTTGTATTTTTTGTGTTTTTGATAAAATATGATGTTTCCTTGGTTTATTCCTCTTTTATTTCCCTAAAGTGTACTCTTCCAATTCAGTATTTTTTTTATTTCTAACCTTAGAAATTATCTCTTTTTATTTCAAACCTTAGAAATTAGAATATTAATATTTACTTTGTCTCATTTCAGGAGAATTTAATACATGCAGAAAAGGACAGAAAACCTGTGTGGACAGCTCACTTGTCACAAACTGAATATAGAACCACCCAGATGAAGAGATTAGAGCATGACCAGCATCTTAGACACCCCCTGTCCTCTTGCAAGTCGTCCAACCCTCAAAGATAACCTCTAGTATGATTTCTACCATCTCAACTCGATTGATCTTTTTCAAATTTATATTTTTTGAATTATATAGTCTGACTTACCTTGCTCAATTTTGGGTTTGTGACCTTATTTCATTTTGTATTAGCAGTATTGTAATTCATTTTGTAATTCAGCCATATTTTATTCAAGTGAATTGGTAAATGGAGTCCCACATATGAACACACACACAATTTATTACTTCTATTGTTAGTAACCATTGTTTGTTTTCAGTTCTGTGGCTGTTACAAATGGTATTTTCTTGGAAAATTTTTACATGCTTTTTAGTACAAAGATGTGAACATTTTGAATAGCTATATACCTATAACTATATACTTAAAAGGATTGGGTTTATATATACCAGTATATACCTAAAAGAAATGGGGAATGCATGTAGGATAAATTCCTATGAGTATTGGGTAAATATGAGAGTATTATTTTCACGTTTAGTAGATAGTACCAAGTAGATTTTGAGAAGATAGTGCTTATTTTCACATCCTCCAACAGTGTATAAGGTTTTTATTATTTTAGATGTTCTAAATCACTGGTTCAGGGGCATTCAACCTGTGGCCCATGGGCCACATGCAGATTATTTGCAAACTGTTTTGCATATCTGTGGTGCTGGATATCAAAAACCTTTTCTTTCGCTCATCAGTTTTTGTTAGTGTTTGTGAATTTGATGTGTGGCCTAAGATAACTTTTCTTTTTCTCATGTACAGCAGAAAATTAAAGATGCTGGACAACTCTGATACCTAGGTAATTGAATTTAATTGTAGTTTTTTTTTTACTTTGTAATTTCCTGTCATCTTTTTATTTATTTGCTGTCCATCTGGATATTATCTTTTATGAAAGACACTGTTAAATCATATTTTTCTTTTTAATTGTCCATTCTCTAGTGATTATTTTTCTTTTGTGTTGCTTACCTTTCTCATATGGATGTACAGGATTTTTTTAAGAATGCATTCTGGATCTGAGTTCTACCTTGGTTATTTGTATTATGAATATTTTTTTGTAGAGTGTGGTTGCATTTTCATTCTCTTGTTTATAGTCTTTTGATAAGCACAAGTTCTCAATATTACTGAATCCTGGTTTTGCATTTTCTTCTCTGTTTAGTGTTTATTGTGTCTTATTTAAAATAGCTTTGCTTATCTCAATATCTTGAAGGTACTTAGTATCTGTAAGTATAATATTTCATCATTCACATTTAAATCTATGGTCTATCTCCAATTTATTGCATTTTTTCTGTAATAAACTCACACCCAAGTCCTCTGCAAATAAAGCCAAATTTACTGATTTATTTTCATTATTAATCTTTTTTTCTTGCTTTTTTGTACTGGTTAGAGCTCTGGCAAAACTTTGAATGGAAACAGCAATATCAGTAATCTCTTTTCATCTTAGTGCCAAGGAGAAATCTTTTAATTTCATACCTATCTTTGATTTTCTTAAAATGTTATAAAAATGAATGCTGAATTCTTAAAAATTTTACCATATATATGCTCTTTTTTATTAATAGGACATTATAATTACATTTAAAACTTTTTTTACTATTTCACTTATTTGTTTTGGTGATTATTATATTCTTTTTATTGCTCAGGGCAAAATATTTTATCAAAATTATTTCCTTTGTTGCTTTGTGTTGATTGTCCTTTGTGCCAACAAATATTATATTTAAAATGTGTATCTTCATTTTAAAAATGACACATTTTTATTTTACATATTTATAGGGTACAATTTGATGTTTTGTGTATGTATATACACAATACATGGTACAACAATTCCGTTAGGGTAGCTGGTGTATCCATCACCTCATGCAACTAATTTATCATTTCTTTGGGGTAAGATCATTCAGAAGCCTCTCTTCTAGGTATTTTGTAATATACTTCATTGTGCAATAAAACATCAGAACTTTTTCCTCCTATCTACTTGTAAATTCGTATTCATTGCCCAAACTCTCCTGACCTCCCTTTCGCCCTACGGTCCCCAATCTCTGGTAACCACTGATGCACTCGTTCCCATGACATCAACTTCGTAATTTTCCTTTTAGATCCTGCATGTGAAACCACGTGATATTTGTCTTTGTGTACCTGACTTATTTCACTTAAAATACTGTCCTCTGAGTCTATTCATGTTTCTGTAAATGACAAGATTTCAGAATCTTTCTATGGCTTTCTTCTTTATAGCCAAATAGTATTGCATTGTGTATATATTCCACATTTTCTTAGTTTCATTTTTGAATTTTAAAGAAACCTTCCTTTTCTGTAATGAACTCATATTTTATATATTATCCTTTTCTTCTTCTTCCTCCTCCTCCTCCTCTTCTTCTTCTTTTGAGACAGAATCTGAAGTTGTAGCCCTGGGTAGAGTGCTGTAGCTCACAGCAACCTCCAACTCATGGGCTCCAGCAAGCCTTTTGCCTCAGTTTTTCTATTTTTAGTAGAGACAGGGTTTGCTTTTGCTCAAGCTGGTCTTGAACTGGTGAGCTCAAGTAATCCACCCATCTCAGCCTCTTAGAGTGCTATCATTACAGGCACGAGCCACCGCACAAGCCTGTTTATATCATCCTTTTAAAATACATATAATTGGATCTGTATTAGCATTCTCTAGAGAGACAGATAAGAACCAGAAAACATTCATGAAAGAAGCTGAAGAGGACACCAAAAATGTAAAGATATTCTATGCTCATGAATTAAAAGAATCAATGTTGTTGAAATGTCCACACATTACTATCCCATCCCATAAGTACCATGTGGATTACTTAAATGTTCACTTTAAAGTATCTTCAACTTTTTCCAACATTAAAATTTTTACTCAAGTGGAAATAGTCTAGGTTTTTAATGCCTGGCATCATTGTGAATTTCTTGCCTTTTCAGGGAAACAATAGTCTATTTCCACATTCTAGGTTTCTAATTATCTTTGCCCAGTAGTCAATCACAAAGTTCAAAAAACCTCCAGAGTTGCAAATTTGAAAATGAAGGTCAGAAAGGAGAAAATGCTTCTTACATCTTGTCTGCCTAAATGGGTTGATACTAAGAACTCCTGAATGTGAACACTTGACACTTTAAACCTTGCTACCTACGTGTTTACTGAATGGGGAAGATTCTTTTTATAAAGGAAAGAAATAAAAAGTAGACTACTTTGCATTCCTATATTCTTGCCTCAATCCAAAACATCTTTCTTTGTTGTCAGGTTTTATTCATCGTTTAGAATGTAAACTTCTTGTCATCAAGGCTTTATTCTGTCTCGGTTACTTGTATATTTAACACCAAGAAGTGTTCTTGAAACTGAATGAATTGTACAGGAGAAGGAAGAAGAATATTTTTGAAGAACTAAAACCTTTCATAAAGTACATGGAATTTTCCATTGACAATTTGAAACCAACACAATGTTAGTGACTTATACCTTATGAAGAAATTCATTAGGGCTCAAAATTATCAGGCTGGATTCATGGGGCATCATTAAAACCTCAATAATTAGATGGAGGAAGTGGAAGTCTACTTTATAATATAATATAAGGACCAATCTCTCTTATGAGGTAACTTTTAGGTGAAGGCTTGAACATGAACCCTTAACTTTTAGGTGAATGGCATTCTCCATTCTAGTTTTCCACCAGGGCTATTGCACCAGAGGCAGTGGCTTCTTTCTTGTTGTCTCCTATGGTCTTCAAGAGAGGAAGCCTCAATAGTATAGGTTGAACTGTTCGGAGAGACAACATTCATAATGTCTAAATGCCAAATACTTTAATGATCAGAAGTTGATCATTGTTACTTTCTGAATATTTATGTCCCCACCAAACTCATAGCTGAAACCCAACATCAATGTGACAGTGTTAATATTAGAAGGTGAGGTCATTGGGAGGTGATTTGGTCATAATGGTTGAGTCCTCTTCAATGGCATTGATACCCTTGGTAAAGGACTCCAGAGAGATGCCCTCCAGAGGACAGCAAGAAAATGGCCATCTCTGAACCAAGAAGTGGGCTCTCCCCAGACACTTGATCTGCTCCTTGATTTTGAGTTTCCAGCATCCAGAACTGTAACACATAATTTTTTTTTTTTGTATATAAGCTACCCAGTTTATGGAATTTTGTTCTAGAAGCCCATATGGGCTAAGACAATGGCCTATACAAAATTATCTTTATATTAAATAATCAAAATAGTATTTTCTATTCTGTTACATCTCTCCAAGAGAGAATATATTAAATGCATTTTTTTAAGAAAATATTTGCACATAAGTTGATTTGTGTTATCCCAGATGTTATCATTTTTGAGATTTCAGAGGTTAACAAATAATAGTTATTTTTCTTCTCTGATCCTGGGACAAATTAAGATAATTGCAAGAGAATTCATAAACAGTAATAAAAATATAGTTAGCATATAGAATGTGAAGGCTTCAGTACGGGGTATTTATACCTTCACTTTGCTTGCCTCTTTTATTATTTCATGTACTTGATCAATTTGATTGTATTCTAATGACTTTATTTTTATATCTGGATAATGAAGAGATCATGATTTTTATTTTTTTATTAAATCATAAACACATAGATCATGTATACATTAAAGCATTTATGGGGTACAATGTATTGATTTCATACAGAATTAGGAACACTTATATCACCCTGGTTAATATATACCTCATTTTGTTTACTTAATTATCATGTTAAGACGTTTATACTTTATAATTAATAGATCCGACATATATCCTTGCAATATGTGCCATTCACTTCCCTCGATCTGACCTCCCCCATCCCCCTTCCCTCTTTCATTCTGGGCCATAGTTGTGATCTATTCTTCATATGAAAGTGTAAGTGATTGTAAATTGGTTTCATAATAGTACTGACTACATTGGATAGTTTTTCCTCCATTCTTGAGATACTTTACTAAGTAGGATATGTTCCAGCTCTATCCATGTAAACATAAAAGAGGTATAGTCTCCATCTTTTTTAAGGCTGCGTAATACCCCATGGTATACATGTACCACAATTTATTAATCCATTCATGGGTCGATGGGGTGCTTGGGCTTCTTCCCAAGACTTGGTTATTAAGATTTGAGCTGCAATGAACAGTCTGGTGTAAATATGTTTGTTACAAACTGATTTTTGGTTTTTTGGATATGCACCTAGTAGGATCAAATTAGAATTGCAGGATCAAATGGCAGGTCTACTTTTAGATCCCTGAGTATTCTCCATTCTTCTTTCCAAAAGGGACTTACTAGCTCCCACCAGCAGCGCAAAAGTGTTCCCTTTTCTCCAAATCCATGCCAACATTTGTAGTTTTGGGATTTTGTTATGTGAGCCACTCTTAGTGAAGTTAGATGATATGTCAAAGTGGTTTTGACTTGCATTTCTCTGATGATTAAAGATGATGAGCATTTTTTCATGTGTCTGTAGGCCATGCACCTATCTTCTTCAGAAAAGCTTCTGTTCAAGTCCCTTGCCCACAAGGAAATGGGATTACTTGTTCTTTTCTTCTTAATAAATTTGAGTTATCTGTGGATTCTGAGGTAGATGTATGGAACAGAATGGAGAACCCAGAGATGAACTCAGACACGTATTGTCATTTGATCTTTGATAAGCCCATCAAAAATATAAATTGGGGGAAAGATTCCCTATTTAACAAATGGTGCTGGGAGAATTGGCTGGCAACTTACAGAAGACTGAAATTGGATCCACACCTTTTACCATTAACAAAAATTGACTCTCACTGTATAAAAGATTTAAACTTAAGACATGAAACTATAAAGATTCTTGGAGAGAGTGTGGGAGAAAAACTTGAAGAAATTGGCCTGGGAGAATACTGTATGAGGCGGACCCCCAGGCAATTGAAGCAACACCAAAAATACATTACTTGGATCTGATCAAACTAAAAATCTTCTGCACAGCCAAGAACACAGTAAGTAAAGCAAGCAGACAGCCCTCAGAATGGGAGGGTATATTTGCAAGTTATGCTTCTGACAAAGGCTTGATAACCAGAATTCATAGAGAACTCAAACTTATTTATAGGAAAAGAACAAGTAATCCCATTTCATTGTGGCCAAGGGACTTGAACAGAAGCTTCTCTGAAGATAATAGAAGGATGGCCTACAGACACATGAAAAAACTGCTCATTATCTTTAGTCATCGGAGAAATGCAAATCAAAACCACTTTAAGATATCATCTAATTCCAGTAAGAGCGGCTCACGTAAGAAAAATTCCAAAACTACAGCTGCTGGAGTGGATGTAGAAAAAAGGGAACACTTCTGCACTGCAGGTGGGAGTGCAAGCTAATACGTCCCTTTTGGAAAGAAGTATGGAGAATACTCAGGGATCTAAATGTAGACCTGCCATTTGATCCTGCAATTTCTCTACTAGGTGTATATCCAAAAGACCAAAAATCACTTTATAACAAAGATATTTGCACCAGATT